>BLSH010032310.1:41462-63394 GCA_018402905.1 Glandirana rugosa
AGGGTTTTTACGTGTATTTGATTTTATTTTTTATGTTACTACATAGTTATCAACCAATTTATTGTCAGTCCCGGTCGGGATGGTACCCAGGGTCACCCAGGTAACCTGGGTCCTTCGTGAAACTCTCCCCGTCTTTTAACTTGAGATGGAAGAGAAGATAAATGGGTTGTTTAACTGTTGGTTATAAAAAAAGGTCGTCAACACACAGTACTGATCTCAACTCGCTTGTGGACCTTCAAGCCCAAGACGACCAGGCAGGCTTGGAGCCCTGTTTCAGGCCCAGGCCCAGGCCTGCCTTGGGTCCGTGCGATCGTTCGGGTTCCGTCCGGACCCGGACCCGGACTTTGTCCCGAGGTTCGGACGGACCAGCAGAACCCGAACTTCCAGGTGTTCGCTCAACTCTAGTCATGACACACAACTGCTGGAAAAAAATATTGGTTGTCAATTTGTTGGGTAAATAGAAGAGAAGGTAGAGTTCAATTTTCTGCCCCTCTCAAAGTGCTTCCTGGGTCCAATGGACCCACTGGGACCCATGGTAGGGCTGGCCCTGACTGTTATTTAACCAACTATTGATACATCATTGTATTTTTTATTTTAGTTTATGTGCATTTTTGGGATGACTTGAATGAACAGCCTGCCACCTCATTTCAATGAGATTGCAGTCAGGACTTATTTTAAAAATGTGGAATTTCTTCAGCTTGAGATGATGTTTTGTGTTAATATTTCTATATTTTGGATCATTGTCATGTCTGTGACCTAACTTCATTTGAGTTTTCCAAACACACACGTCCTAATATTCTGCTGCAGAAAATTCTTTGGTTGCATATATATTTCTAACCGATGCTCTAAGGCAGCCAAGTAGCCCTACATCATTTTAACTATATATTGTATATGTCAGACGAAAGAGTTGATCACACAGAAACTGGTGGTGAGAGAAACTGATGATGCCATAGGCTGGTGGCAGTGATATCACTTCCCTTCCTCACTGGTCAAATCTCCATGCTGCGCTTTTATGTGTCATGTGAAACTTGTCCACACTACCCACACTAAGGGTGAAACTGTGATATCTTATGAAAACATACTGAGTAAACAAAGCAGGGACAAAAAAGAGGTGGTTATAATTGTCCTTCAGAATGGGACTCCAGTAGAGCAGAAGCAACAGAAGCAGCAGTCGACACAGCCAGCTGGGACCTGCAACAACTTTCAACCATGTCGGTCACAATGTGCCAAACGATGGGCTTCGTTGTCTCAGCCCTGGGTTTTGCTGGAATCATTGCAGCCACAGGACTGGATATGTGGAGCACACAAGACCTCTATGATAATCCAGTGACTGCTATATTCCAGTACCAAGGCTTGTGGAGAAGTTGTGTTAGACAGAGCTCAGGACTTACAGAATGTCGACCCTACTACACCATTCTTGGGCTACCAGGTTAATTTACTCTTTACAAATTGCATACTCTGCTAATATATATATATATATATATATATATATATATACAGTATATATAATTGTGTGTATATGTGTGTGTTTCCTTCTTCATCTAAGAATTATTTATTTTAAGAAAGATTTTTATTATATAATTAAGATCATTTTTTTATAGTGGCAATAAAAGGAAAAGTAAAATTAAATAGTAATATTCATAATAAATATTATTATTAATATAATTAAAATTGTTTTATTATACTTATTGATGCTGTTTTAACATAATTTAGCTCTTCGGGGTATATTTTAAAGTAGTGCATTTTTAATACTCACATAACATACATTGTGAATCACTCACTGTAATTTTAAACACCTGCACTGGGAAAATATACCCATGGTGAATATTTGGTAAATGTTACATTCACTGCTTTATAACTATACCCCTACTTTATCTTACATGGATCAGTGATTAAGAATAAATGTAATTTAATGAATCTAGATTATGAATAACTGTTATTAAACAAACATTTATAGGTTTTTGCAACCATAAATTGCTCCCCATTTTTCGAAATGTGCTTGCAAATACTGAGGTTGATTTACTAAAACTGCAAAGTGCAAAATCTGGTGCAGCTTCTAACTTTCAGCTTGTTCAATTAAGCTTTGATGAAAACCTGGAAGCTTTCTTTGCAGAGCTGCACCCGATTTTGCACTCTCCAGTTTTAGTAAATCAACCCCACTGTCTCTGCCTTATATTAATTGTTCAGAACTTAACTTTCAAATCATAGTTTCTATTATCTACTATTAGGTGTGGTTGAAGGTTATTGGCATGCTTGAGCTCTGGCTGTAGAATGGGCAAAGACTATTTCATATCTTTTCAAACTGTTATCAGGATAAAATTCTCTGTGTGAAGAAACGCAAAGACATTATACACAACATATTTTTTTCTCCATAGCTTGTGCTCTATGTTTTGTAAATGGGGCAATGGCTTTCAGTATGTGAGGGCTGATAAAACCAAGCTTTACTCCCCCCTCCAACTGTGAACCTGGCCTTTTGTTTTCCAAAGGCAGAACATATCTTATCAGCCTTGATTCAGGTGTACTGGCTCTTATCAGCAATTTCCTTTTAGTTATGCATGATTTCTTTGCCACCCACACCCTGTTGATGAATAATGGGGTTTGAATAAAGAAATAATGAGCTTCAGTTTGCATGCATATCTTTATTTAGAAATATTGAAATATTTTACTAGGATACTGTATGGTATTGGAGAATAAACATATTTTTCTTGTTGAAGAACTTCTGTTGGTTTCAATAGTGACATCGAATTGTAATTTCACTCTTTGTATATGGTTCTAATTGACTATGCTTATTAGTCTGGATCTGGTCTTGTTATGCACACAAGTGTCTCTGAATATAAATGTATTACTATGCATTTTACTTAGAAGTAAATTAATTAAATTGGTTTTCCCTATATTTCCAATAATAAAACAAGCCATGTCTTTAGCCATATCTTAAGAGACGTAAATTACATTTTTAAAAACGTACTACTAGTTTATTAAGCAAATCAGTAAAATATTGCAAATCATATAATGAATATGCATTTATAACTGTATTGATTAGTATATTTAGTAATGTATCATTCAAAAGATAAAATATAACATAAATTGCCACATTGAAAATGTAAACAAGGTCCTAAATGTATTAGAAAATATAAATTGAGCCCATCATGATTTTAGAATTATCTAGAACTGCATACAAGAGTCATATTATGAGGGGAAATAAGCACACTAATAATAATCTGAATTCCTCATCTCTCTCCCGCAGCAATGTTCCAGGCAGTCAGAGCATTGATGATTGTAGGAATTGTTCTAGGAGCGATCGGTTTACTTATAGCAATTTTTGCCCTTAAATGTATCAGAATTGGAAGCATGGAAGATGCTGCAAAGGCCAACATAACTCTGACATCTGGAATAATGTTCATTGTAGCAGGTGAGCAACTCCTTCTTTGATTCTGCATTTTCACATTTAGTCTAGGACATCTACAAAAAGTAATAGTTCCTACTCACCTGCATGGTTATAGTGCCTTGTCGAATCCCAAGAACTACTCCATAGAAGCCATGGTTCTATAATATTGGGCTATATTTACACTATACATCAGCAGTTTTGGATGTGCACTTTGGTTATTTGAGGTGTAAAGGAATAAATTGCATGGCTCCAATCCTAAAACGAGGAATAATCTTAATTTTGCGATATGCAATAGCTGAGACATGTAATACCTTCTATTTTCTGTTTACTAGCTTATGCACTGATCCAGTTGAAGGGCTTTTTGATTCCTTTTGTCCCCTCTCACCATACCCTGTATGGTTAAACAGCCTCAACGTACAGTGATATACTGTAGACTGTAATAAACTTGCTTTTACATCATTCTATTGCACTAGATGTTTGGATTTAGTTGGGATTTCATTTGAATTATCCATCTGGTGCTGAGAATTTTAAAAACAGAAATGATCAATTTAGCATCCGATTCCAAAATATACAGTATGTCACAAAAGTGAGTACACCCTTTACATGTTTGTAAATATTTTATTCTATCTTTTCATGTGACAACACTGAAGAAATTACACTTTGCTACAATGTAAAGTAGTGAGTGTACAGCTTGTATAACAGTGTAAATTTGCTGTGTACTCACTTTTGTGGGCTACTGTATATAAGTATATTTGAAGATAATAAATATGTTATTAAAGCAGCCAGAAATCTCGGCAACATCAACTAAAACAAACTTAATTTTAAAATTTAAACAATATATTTGATCAACCAAGTAAATATTGACTCAGACTACAAATGTACGTTAAAATCAAGGACTGGAAATACCTGACACCGCTTTCAGAGTACATTAAAAAACATATTCATTGAAATTGAAAAAAACTGAGGTAAGGGAAATGGTACTTGTGGAAAAATGTTGGTATAATAAATTAAGATTAGCAACACCAGTTTCCACTTATTTGGCTGGTCTGCTTAAAATGTATTATAGTCTTATCATGTTTTTTTTTTTATCCCTACATAAAAATGCATCATATGTATTTATAAGAACATACTGTTGGAAATTCAAAAAAGAATGCCATTCCTTCACCAATAAGTTAGAAGGAAGAATGTCTAAGGGACAATCTTGCTTCAGCCAATACATAAGTGTCTCTATTAGGCCCCTTTCACACTTGTGCGACCTGATTTTACCCCAATTTTTTTGCTGCGATATTGCAGCGATTTTATCATGATTTTACACAATTTTGACACGATTTGGGATCAGTACGACTTTGGTCCGACTTTGTTGCAACTTTGGCTCAATGAAAACATATTACAAAATTGTACAGAAGTAGCACACAAATCGCATCTGTATTATTCAGGTGCGATTTGCATAATACTTTGAGGATTTAACATTGAAGTCTATGGACCTCAAGTTGCATCAAAGTTGCACCAAAGTAATGCAGGAACTACTTTGAAGTCGGCACGACTTGAAAGTCGCACAGATATGAATGGTACTCATTGGAAATAATTGGGAATGACTTGTTATGGGACTTTACAGTCCCAAATCATAGGACAACTCGCACAAGTGTGAAAGGGGTCTTAGGCTTCTATTATCAAAACCAAATAGATTAACTGTCTCATACAGCCTGTATTGCGTCACATCACCCTGTTAGATTTAAATATTTATGTTCCAACTGTAATTTGCCAGTGAACATTTGGATCATATTGATTACACCATTGAGGCAGCACTGATTCCTAGGTTCCCAGAACACTTGACAAATATAGGCGACAGGTTCTTTGCAAAGGGGAACTATGATGGTGTCGGGTCAATTTTATTTAATTTCTTTGTACAAATAATTAAAAATAAATGTTTAATGTAAGGTGCACCCATGAAATTGTGGCCACAGAGCACTGTGGGAATTTTAAACAAGCATAGCACAGCAAAAGCTGTTTACTTTTAAACTCTCTCTCTACTTATAACCTAGTATGGCCCCCTCTAAAGAGGTAAGCTATTCCCCTGATTTATTCAGTTGTGTATGTAAATAGAAGCTTGACCTAGTATCTGAGCAGAAAAAAAACAACAGTCTCATGCATTCAAGGGTGATGTAATGGTGGTGGGTGTTGATAGTTCCAATGGACGATCTTGATAGTTCCAATGGATGCACAGGCTTTGCTGCTCTCTAAGGGTCGGGGGGAAAACCCAATGAAAGCACTGTAAGAAAAAGAAGAGAGGGCTCACCAGCCTTATACATTATCCAAGTGGTGTTTATTAATATTAAGTAAAATGAGATATACTCACAAATACATCAATCATAAAAGCATATCAGGGTCCACTGTGGATGCAAAGCAACCATGTCACAGAGACTGTTCCCAGCAAGCCGGAAGACGTTCCAGATGGCCATCACTTTGCGTCCACTGTTTGTGAGTACATCTCCTTTTACTTTATATTAATAAACACCACTTGGATAATGTGCAAGGCTGGTGTGCTCTCTTTTTCTAACAGCGTTGACCTAGTATCTTCGGTAAACAGAATGTTTTTTTTTTTTAAAGCAGCTTTGGACAGCCTAGAAAATACCGAAAGAAAAGTGTAAATATCCATCTGCTTGCTGAAAATGGAAATACAAACATCCATATCCAATATGTATCTAATTTAAATTATTTTTATTAAAAAAAAGAATATTCATGTCGCTCCTGATAAGTAAAGAAAGAAAATATATAAACTACTAAACATTTTATTTAGTACAGAGAATACACGTACATGGCATAAAGGATGCTATGGCTGATATTATCCTCTTATATGACTGTTCATATGATAATATGTGATAATAATCTATCAGCCATATTATTGTTCATATGATAATATGTAATAATAATACAAATAATAATAATATATGAGCCTTACTATTTTCAATATGATAATATGTGACAAAGTAATATCATAAATATAGTCCAGCTGATAACAATAAATACAATAATGAATGCTATATATTTATATCTATTGGAAACATTGAGATCAGATTTTATTGATGATTAGATAATAAATTATTTGGCAGCATGCCTTAAAGTGATTCTCATTTTTTAAATTAAAATAACAAACATGTTATACTTACCTGCTCTGTGCAATGGTTTTACACAAAGCAGCCCCAACCCTCCCCTGCTTGGGTCCCCCGCCGGAGCTCCTGGCTTCTGCCCCCATGGAGTGACAAGTGCTACAGGGGCACTCGTGCATGCTCGCTCCTGAGCCAGCTCTATTTGTCCATAAGACACACAGAGTTAGGTTTGGCCCCATCCCTCGCTCCCTCCTTGTTGGCTGTGATTGACTATGGCTTCTGCTGTGTCTGAACCAATGAGAAGCCAGAGAGCAGGGAGAGCCTCTGCTCCCATACACATCGCTGGATTGAGAGGTAAGTATTTAGAGGGTGCTGGGGGAGGGAAGGGAGCGGCTTGCGGAAAGTCTTTTATCTTAATGCAGAGAATGCATTAAGGTTAAAAAACGTATTCCTTTAGAACCGTTTTAAGGGTATGCTGATATGACTAACATTTTTTTTTCCATTTTATTTGATGAGCAAATAATGGTTACATGTTAACAGCTGTTAAAACCGAACAATAAAATTCCCACGACATATACTCATCATTGTATATTCCATACGATGCCAAGGACATAACAAAGTGAACTCCAGGTAGATTTTTTCAATAACCATATATTTATGCTAACTGGATGATTAACATTCCAGTGTCACAATAGCATATAGAAAAACATTTTTTTTCAACATCTCCACTGAGGGTGAAATAGCAGGACCTCCATACATCCTTTGTCAACTAAACGAGCTGGGGCATTCTGGTAATATCATGGGAACACTTAAGAATGTTTACCAAACCATTTTTTAAAGCTAATGTAGGCTAACTCATTGATCAATATTTGTGTTTTCATGCAGCTAAATGTCAAATGTAAATATGGTTCTATTAAGTCACAAGTAACCAGCAAAAGAGAAACTATAATAGTCCTTTTTTTTAATCACATTTTTTAAAATCTTTTCTAAAAAATATTTGTATAAAATCTTTGCTTAGCAAATAAACATTTAGTACAAGGGGTTCATACAGTATGTTGTGCTTTCTAAAGTGAAAGCAAGTAAATGCTGTTTCCTTTTAGGTTTTCTTTCAATGAAGCTTTGGACAGAACTATATTAACATTCAGGAAAAATGAGTATGCAGGGGTACGTTACTGCTCTGACTCATTTAGTTGTGTGTGATTTTTAGCTTGAGGTAATTTTTAATAGCTGTTTTTCTTTTTCAACACAGCAAATAAGAATAGCCAGAAAAAAACATAAAAAAATGCAGCTTAGAGCACCACCTGTTGGAGGAAAATATAAAAAGCAAAATATGCCTTTGCAATAATTCACATCCCCTAACAAAACCAAATTGGAATCTCTTAATGGCCTGAATGCATTATATCTACATAGAGATTTACATTTTCCATGGGGTTAAACATGTTACATGTTTGGGTACCAAACGTAGAACTGCACTTATAATATTGTACATTAAACCGTTTTCTTATCTGGCACTTAGGTTTATCATAATAAATAATGCATGCAATTTCCAAAATAAATTAGTGAATAACTGTATATATATATGTATATATATATAGATATATAGATAGATAGATAGATAGATAGATAGATAGATAGATAGATAGAGAGAGAGCAGTACAGATAAAATGAACACTTATAGCAGAACTAAACTCTCTGAAACATTAACTATTTTTAATCCTTATGCTACTAGCATTAGTAAATCAATAGGAAGGTATGATATATCTACTTGTTTTGAACTTTTTTTTTTTTTTTACTATTCTTGCCTTGCTTAGGCCAAAATGAAGTCATATATCCCAGGAGTCTTCATGGACATTTCTTTTATGTGGAGGAAGGGGAGGGGTAGTCTCAGCTAAGCACACCCACCTGCCTGATTTTGTGCTAAGGGCAGACAGATTTCAGGAAGTAAATGCTACATGAACTATCTTCAATTACTCAAGTTGGCCACAGCTAGAAATGCTGGGGGGGGGTTCAAAGTGATTTCTCAAAAAATAAAGCATAGAGACATGAATGCATGAGTTAGTTTGCTTTCAGTATTAAAAATGCATTAAATTGTGTTTTCAGTTTACAAAGCTCAGATACAGTTTATTTCCACTTTAGAATTATATAAAAAGTGATGACTTTACATTTTACTCATTGTCTTCCCCTTATTTTTTTCTAAGGTCTCTGTTCAATAATTGGTGTGTCTGTCTTTGCCAATATGTTGGTGACTAACTTCTGGATGACCACATCTAGTATGTACACAGGGGGAGCCATCAGTGGCATGGGAGGGATGGGAGGCATGCAGACTCTCCAGACAAGGTATGCCTATTTAAAATCTGTGTATTGTAAGATTGTAAGAAAGGATTGCTTCCTGTAATAATGACCACACCAATTCTCTATAAACATATGTAACACAAATTTGTGTACCCTTTCAACAGATACACTTTTGGTTCTGCTTTATTCGTTGGATGGGTTGCTGGTGGTATCACATTGATTGGTGGTGTCATGATGTGCATTGCATGCAGAGGTCTAATGCCTGAAGAGACTACGTAAGTCACCCTAAACACTACACAAAATAAATGCTATGCAGAAAACTCTATACTAAAATCTATACTAATTGCAGATGAATTATATTTAATGAGATGAATTGTGTTATAGCTAATTGGTCCATTTTAACTTCAGTCAGTAATGGAAAACTACTTACAGTATATTGGAAAGCATGACATTTGAGAATAAGGTGCTAAAGAAAGCATTGCAGATGAACCTTCAAATGAATAGGGGAAGCTCGGTAGATATTAGCTCTCTTTCCTTTAGATCTGAATACTGGACTCTAGAGTACTGTATATTTTTTTTATTCAAGTCTGTGATATTTTGTCTTTTTCATGCAGTTACAAAGCAGTTTCCTATCATGTGTCAGCCAAAAGCCCAGGATACAAGACATCAGCATACGAGGATAAGAGCAAGAAGTCTATATACAATGAGTCCCGAAAAAGCGAGGATGGCAAAAGCTACCCATCAAAATATGACTATGTGTAACCTTTCATTTGTCCCATTAGTCTACTGAGACTTGAGTGTTTTTGTTTTGCAAACTAAAGAGCCTCCTTATTCAGAAATGTGCTCAATTAGGGCACAAAACAGAAAACATTTGCCAGCTTATAACATGGAGGCCTTTATGTGTGAAATTAAAATGGCATTATTATACACTGTAATAAATTACACTAGTTGTTTTATCACTTAGTAGCACAACTAATATTCTATTCTACACCATAACAACTAAGTAATATTAAATAAACATATAGGGATAGGGATGTTATTAACATAAGGAGTATATAGATGCAGCAAATTATAAAACAGGAACAGAAAGCTGTGCATCTATCTGTAAGTGTGCCACTAATGCCACCCAAAAATGTCTCATAATTGGTTTTGGTTTGAGTAAGGAAGGATTACGAATTGAAAATACTTGTTTGTTTAGCAGCAGATTATTAGTAAAACTTCTGTAAGTATTGTATTGCTTTTTGGGACATCCATTCCCCTCATTTTTTTCTGGTCTTACAAGTAAAAAAAAGTGAGTGGAATTCTGTCTAGTGGGGACCCAGTTGTAGTGAAGGCCTTGCAGAAATTCTGACTTTTAACTACTCTATCCAAAACCAAAAAAGATAAAACATTGACTGATAAGATAACAGTTAGTGCAGGCAACTATAGGCTTTTTTAAGAACATTAGTCAGTGCTCCTGTTTAACAGCCAACTGAGTTAAACTTTTTTTTTTTTTTTTAAAAGTCCTGTTAAATAAAAAAAGCATTTGCATGTTTTTTTTTTTAAATTATGTAACAAGGCAAGAGGAAAATACAGTTATGATCAATTTTTAACTTGAAGAAGAAAGATGTACTGTAAAGTCCATTTTCAGACTCAGTACAATGGACCTGCGTGTGTTTCAAGCATCTAATCTTTAGGCAAATTTATATATTTTAAATTACCATGAGTTACATGTACATAAATTCTATCTATGGGCGTTTTTATTTGTGGCAATTTTACTCCCTCAGCATATTAAATACTCGGTAACTGCCCCTATTTTTATGGTTAGTTGCTAGGACAGTTGTTTTAGATAGAAGTATGTATTAATAAATATTGTATATATACTGTTTTATAGTTTGTACTTAATGTTTTGCTAGTTCACAAGCTCTAATGATGTACTTTTCTGCATCCCTTTAGATGCAGTAAGAAATATGCAGTATGCAGTCAAAATCCAATTTAAAATGTTTTCTAATATGAATTTATTTTAGCAGAATAATGAGAAATTGCACCTTGGGGTTTAAAAATATGTTTACAGAAACATTGTGAAACTTATTGTATGTAGTGCTAAACTCCAAAATTGATTATTTCCCATGTGAATATTTTACAGATATTGTAGAGATATCTTGCCTTTTTAGCTTTTATTCATTAGAAGGCGTACCAAAATATAACGGCTCAATTACTTTAACTTTATTGAGTTGATTTAAAGACAGTTTACGTATTAATGCAAATAAAGAGAAGCTGTGTACTTTTCAATTGTCCATACATTTGCAATCAAAAATCCCTGCCCATTATTGGGCATTCAAGGTGAACACAGCTTCACTTCAATTACTTAGTGAACGTTAACTTTGTAAATGAACAGTCTCTACTCATTTAGTAAATTAATTATTCTATGTATTTAGAAATCATTTTAAATTATATAAGATCCTGATATTTTATGTAAAGTAGAAACACCTGGTCAATATTTTTAACTAGCTGCTCACCACTGTTATAAACCTACAAACTTTTAACACTTTTATGCTTTCACTTTATACTTTTTTGAAACTTATAACAAAACTCTTAAAAATTCCATACAAAAATAGGTAGAAAGTGTGCAATACCAAATAAGTTTCTCTCACAGGTGGTCAAGGTTATAAACATGGAAATTCTGTGATAGAACATTCAGGACAGGGGAGAGAATTTAAAGGAGTTTCAACAGCGTTTGAATGAATAAATTGCTATTCATATTTTGGTATCTGCTATATCTCAGTTCATTCCTTTGCTGGCATAGCTCCTGCAAACTTGATGCAACAACATTTCCTCCTGTAAATTTAAAAATGACATAAATTCAGATTTTACATACTGTCAAAGTTCTATGACGTTTTATAGCAAAGCAAGAAAGAGGCATTGAGGAAACATCTCTATTGCATTTTGAAAGCCAAATACAGACTTTTCTAGGATTTTATTGTCATATACAATCAGTGAGTTGTACCATTTTAAGCTTCTATGGAATATCACTACCGTTTAATTTGCAATTCTACTCCTGTTCTTTGAATAAAGATGGATTTCATTTCAAAAAGCCCAGTACTTTTCCATGTTAACATAAATATTGGATAAGATAGAACTGTGTTCAGCATTTTTTTCTCTGCTACTCTGAATTGTGATAGTTCTAGAAAGCTTGATATCTTATTTTTAACATCACTCAAAGAGAAATGAATTTTAAATCATTTTTTAAAAATGTTGTCTGATTACTTAGATTAAAGCATTGTATTAATAACATTTTAAAATGAAAGTGTATATATAATTAATAATATTATGACAAAAGTGAAATAATGGTACCATAACATTAACAGTAATCCCTAAGGGGAAGAAGATAATTTCTCTTAACCATTTCTGTAACATTAGCCGTGGCATAGTCTTTTTGAGTCAACATAACAACATCAAAAAATGTACATTAACTAATGCTTTATGATCATTTAAAGTGTAGCTGCATTTTCAGTTTTCATTTGCTAACTGTATTTCAGGCATATAAAAAGAAATGTTTAGCCATACACTTCAGTTTTTTTTTTTTTTTAGAAACAGACACATCTTGCAGTTCCCTATTGAGTCAAACCTATAGCTATCAGCAACACTCCTACCCTGCTGAATATAGTGCTCTATCTCTGACTCAGCAGGAGGTGTGTCAGGACTCTGCAGAGAAACCACTGCTTTCAAAAAGAGAATAAGGTTGAAATCAATGTTTGATGGAACACCCATTTAAGCTAATGATTGGTGGCAACACTCATTCAAGGTATACCTGTATACCCTTTATGGACCAAAGCATATTTTTACATTTCTACCACCTGTTTTTGGTGATACTTTTGTCATTACTTAAAGTGATTCTAAAGCTCTGTTTTTCTTTTAAAATAACAAACATGTTATGCTTACCTCCTCTGTGCAAGGGTTTTGCTCAGAGTGGCCCTGATCTTCCTCTTCTGGGGTCCCTCTGTGGTGCTCCTGGATCTTTCCTGCATCGAGTGCCCCCACGGGTGTGCTCCCGAGTCCTGCTGCTACATCCATTGACACAGACAGCAGAACTCAGCCCTGACCCTGGCTCCCACATCATTGGATTTGATTGACAGCAGCTGGAGCCAATGGCTGTGCTGCTTTCAATCTATCCAATGAGGACCCGAGACACCGGCTGGAGTGGGTGGGCTAGTCCCCGGGGCTGGAAAGATAGGGTTCAGGTAAGTAAAAGGGGGGCTCTCGGGGGCTGGTGCACTAAAGGAGGTTTTTCACCTTAATGCAAAAATGCATTAAGTTAAAAAAACACAAGGGTTTACAACCCCTTTAAAATAACCTACATTGTTTTTTTGGGAAAAACTAGGCTTTCATTTGGCAATATTGCTTTACAAACATTTTTTTTTTCATTTTCTATAGACTCTAGAGCCAAAAAGAAAAATGAAAATGTGTATTTTTCTCCTGTTTTGACCAGTGTTAGCTCCAAAAAAAAGTTGTTACTGGAAATAAAAAGTATACATTTTGTTCTATAATCTATTTAGTTGAAAACTACATTAAGGTGATGTTACTGGTACATAGCATGCCAGTTATTTTCAAATGAAAACGTTTATTGTTTTAATTTTGTGCTTTTTGTTTTGTTAAAAAAAATAGAAAAAAACAATAACTAGGAAGAGGGGAAAATGAGTTAATTAGAGCGGTTTAGGGTTTATTTAGGGTTAATATGGGGTTAAATGGGAATACATTTTATTTGAAAAATATGAATTTTATAGCTATTATATGTCATATGCAGATGGTAACACCTTTGATCTACATATGAATGAAAATCAAAATGCAATGGAACAATATCATAATTCATTGTACTCACTCAATGACATTTGTGGAGTATCTGCAAATGTTGTTTTACACAGGAGCAGCTACATTTTGACAGCCATTCCTGCTATGTAATACAAAGCAATTCCTGGCTGTCATTTTGATACCCAGTATTTGCTGGTAAAAGTGGCAGGGGAGCAGTATCAGATGAAAAGGAGCTGGACATATAAGATACTTCCTAAAAACTTGGTTGAAGTATTTTAGGATGCATCTCTTATGATCCAAATCCTCAAGTGGTTAAAGGAAACCTTACCTTGCTGGGTTGTTATTGTAATTTCTAGCAAATCTTAGTTAGTAAAACATTTAGCAATAAACCACTATTCCCCCCCTATATGTGTCGCACAAAATATTATGAAGTGTCCAGTGGCACTTTTTTTCCAGATAAAGTGTAAAAATACTTATGTTGTGCTGTTCACTATATCATGTAATACTACTTAGAGTTTTTTTTATCATATTGTAGTGCTAATAAAATGTTCTGTAAATTTAAAATTTGACGACAAGTTTTTATCACTGCATTCAATTTACACACCGTGAGGTTGATTTTCTAAAAGAGTAGAGGCTGTTCACTTAGTAAATTCCCCATTCTCTTTGCAAAAATCAATGCTAGTGAATAATGTGAAGCTGTTTTCACTATGAACAGTTGTGTGCTACCAAATGCTGCTTTTAAAAGGTTTCTAGTACATAATTGGGTATTAACAGTTTCACCTTATCCACTAACATTCACTTTGCCCGGTGAATATACACTTTGCTGTGTTAACAGCCTCTGCCCCTATACCAAATTAACCCCACTTCTTTGTGAACCATTTATAGAAAATGTTCTACCATTAGAGTTTATATTGTAGCTATTCATCAATAAACCTGAAAAATGGTAAATGTTGTTCAGTGTTTGATTTCTGCTTTGCCTGATTTAAAGGGCATTCAAATATTTCAATTTTAAAGTGAAAAGGATAATTGCCTGGACACAGCCAATGTCAACATTTGTTAAAAATAGATCAGTGAAAGTACACACACCACAGATGGCCATACAGGTATAATTGATTAAATCATATTTTATTTATACTTACTGTCAGAATGTACCTAACATATTTTCTCTAAGCTATTAAGAGTGAGAACCCTTGCAGCTCTTGCAAAGCCCTTATAGCATTATGGATTTGTCTCATATAACTTCAGAAAGGGCAGAAACAACAAGACATTAAATATTGGCACATGCTCAAATTAAATACACAATATGATCTCAGGTATATTTTTATTTTTCTGAATTTCATATTAGCCTGGTTGAAAGAAGCCCGAAAGGAATGTGGGTTTGTACTGATTTGTTTGCTCCAGGAGTCACTGTAACATTTTGAAATTCAGAAAATAGGTGCTTCTAAGCCTAGGAAGTTGTGAAGTTGAGATTATGGCACTCTTCATGGCTTTGTCCTAAACTCATTAAAATGCCCATACCTCATATTCTCATTGGAAAGAATAGCTTTTTAAAAAAAAAAAAATAAATACAGATTATGTATATAACCCCCCTTATATAGCTAAAACCTAGTCAATAAAAGTGCCCAAGGAGATAATGTTCAGTGGAACTTTATGGTACATTTTTGAATTCAACATTTAGTTTTAGCTCCCAGTTGGGTACATTAGATTTGCAAAATCTACTTCATATTTTTTTCATTGAAAATGCTGTGAATGGCTTGTACTTCTTATACTAAACCTAAAAAGCCTTTGACCATACACCTATGCAAACATATACAAGCAAGTATTTTTTAACCGTACAATTTACAATGGACAGCAGAACAACAGCCAACAGAAACCATTTAGCTTGCACACTGTTCCTGCCTTTATCTAAGTAACACCCTAATGTTGACTTAGTTAAGTCGACTAGTAGATAATTGGAGTATTATCTGGGCTTTCACATCAGCCACCCAACCTTGTTATTCCATATTGGAATGACTTATCATTTTCAGATGTAATTCCTGAGTCATGTTGCTTTCAGAGATAAGCTCTGAATACCATACTACATCCCTATTTTAACTTAAAGAAAAGAAAGCAGACATACTTGTGTAGTTGCTTTGTCAATGAGAAATATTTGCTCACTTGTGAGAAGAAGTCTAATTTTTATATGACATATATGTATATTTTCTTTTTCATTTTGATGCAAACATAATAGAAGACAATATATTTCTCATCAAATCACTAACACTCCATCAGAAATGTATGTTAGTTGTAGATAGCAATGGGAGGGGTTGGGTCTTCTGTCAGGTTTTATTGCTCCATCTCAATATAATGATACAAACCATAAGGGTTCAAAAATGAATTCAAATAATGGGGGGAGAGCCCAATCACATGTTTCATCACATTCATGTGATCAACTCTTCTCCAATCAGAATAATCTGCACCGTGTTAAAGGTAGAACTGTAGACGTCCAACACGCTAATACCAACACACACGTTCCTGCAGAAATGGCTGTGCATCTAAGTGAGTGCTGTCTTAGATGTAGTAAACTGTAGTTTTAGATTTAGATTTCTTGAATGGGCTGCAAAATGAAAGCTTTGATATAGACTGCCTGCAGTACCTTATGGGATCTGCTCTTTGATATAGCTGAGTCTCAAATGTAATTGTTAAAGCATTGTATAGATATTGTACTCTGGGGAGGAAAATCAGGAAAGTTCATCCCAAGGCACTGTTGTGAAGCATCAGAAGCATTCTAATAAACGCCAGAACTAAGTAGCAGTACACAAGGAGCTTAACATTCAGGTAATCTCTAGCGTCTAGTTGCATATGCACTGCTTACAGCCCCCTACAGCCAATGCAAATCTGGTTTTGTAAATGTTTAAATGTCCAGAGGGTATATAGTACACAAACTGCATCTGTTAAAGTAGTTGTGAAATTCCGTAGGTTAAAAAACACGAATTAACATTATGAGATAAATCTAAACTTATCATAAATCCATGTGTCTTAAAAAAAAAAAAACTTGCCTTCCTGGCTTTTACATGGTCATACACGGTAGAGTCTGGCTTATGCGGGGGCAACCTCTCATGCGGCCCTGGTTCGAGAGCCCCTGGCAGTGTGGACAGGAAGCTCTGGAGCACAGGGGGGTATGAGGGCTCAATAAATCTCAGATGGTTGGTAGAAGTTAGCTGAAGCTCATGCAAACTGGAGAGTAGTGGTACAGTCCGGGTCGGCAGCTGGCATACGGTGCAGTACAGAGGGGTCAGGCAAACAGATGGTCGGGTACATGCTGGCAACGTGCAGGCGGCAGAAGTACAAAGGGAGCAGCCAAGAGGATAGTCGTAAACAGGCCGGGGTCAAGGGCAGGCAGATATCAGCAAGGTCCACAGGAGTAGCCGGGGTCACAGATGCAGGAAGTCTCTCAAGAGTAATCACAGGGGGCCACAGGTGCAGGAAACGCTGTAGAATGGATAGCATCTCCTGCAGGGTGGTGTCTGGTTAAATAGTCAGTTTTGGCACAGGCGAGCACAGGCGCGTGCGAACGGGCACAGGCGATTTCCAGGCACATTTTGCTTTTCCTAACATTGCCCCCCCTGGGCTCTCTTGGCCGGGTTGTTTCTCCAAAAAGTTTTGACAAGTTCTTGGGCGTGTAAGTTGCTTTCTGGCACCCACAAATTTTCCTCAGCCCCATATACTTTCCACTTTACAAGGAATTGTGTGACGCCTGTTCTTCTCCTGTAATCGGGGATGGATTCAACCTCAAACTCCTCCTCTCCGTTTATCAACACAGGTTCAGGTGGGGCAGTTTTCCGTCCTGGAAACAGGTCCCTGGCAACTGGCTTGAGAAGGTGTACGTGAAACACCGGATGAATTCTAAGTGTAGGTGGGAGGTCAAGCTCGTAGGCCACTTTATTGATTCTCCTCTTTACCGGAAAGGGCTCTATGTATTTTGCCCCTAGTTTCCTGGATGGGCAGGACAGACTTAGATTGATGGTTGCCAACCAGACCCAATTGCCAGGTTGTAAATCAAATTCTCCACGTTTTTTCCTGTCAAACATCTCCTTGTGCTCCTGAGTCTGAATAAGAGTCTCCTGTAGTAGCTTATTGTTACTTTCCAGAAATTTGGTAACCTCCAGTGTGGCCAGGATTGCACTTTCCGGAAGAAAGTCAGGCAGGAATGTGGGGTGGTAGCCGAGATTCAGCCAAAACAGAGACTGCTTGGTGGCAGAGTAGACTGAGTTGCTGTAGGCAAACTCAGATAGTGGCAACAAGGAGACCCAGTCGTCTTGAGAATAGGAGGAGTAGCAGCGGAGGTATTGCTCCAGGGTCTGCTTAGTCCTTTCTTTTTGACCATTGGACTGTGGGTGGTAGGCTGATGAGAAGGCCAGTTTAATCCTCAAAATAGAACACAGGGACCTCCAGACTGTGGATGTGAACTGCATCCCTCTATCAGATACAATGTCTTTTAGAATGCCGTGTAGGTGGACAACTTCCCTGATGAATACTTTGGCCGTTTTGGTAGCCAAGGGGGTGCCCCTCATCTCCGTGAGGCGGTCGACCTCCCGGTCGACAGCCTGCAGATGGGGGCAATTCCACAATGAAGTCCATTGAGATCTGAGACCAAGGGCACTCAGGAATGGGTAGTGGGTTTAGTAGGCCCCAAGCCTTAGTTCTCTCTGTTTTGTTTTTGGCACAGGTAGGGCAGGCGCCTACGTAATTTTTGCAGCCCTCTTTCATATGTGGCCACCAAAAGGTGCGGGAAAGCAGCTCAGCTGTTCTTCGGTGGCCGAAGTGTCCAGCTAAGTGGTGGTCGTGGCAGAGCTCCAAGGCAGTCAGGCGAAGCTCTTCAGGTACAAAGATTTGTGTACCCGACCACCATAACCCATCTTTTAGGGTAAGTCCAGAGTCTGCGGGTGCAGCGGAGCTGGCCAGAGTTTGCCTGATCCGGGTTAGTAGGCCTTCCTGAATCAACAAGAAATTGTGAGCAAAATGGTATCATACTTCTCCGGTTTCATGAAACATCCTTGACAGCGCATCCGGCTTAACATTCTTGGATCCGGGCCGGTACCTGATATGTAGCTGAAACCGGAAGAAGAACAAGGCCCAGTGTGCTTGGGGGGGCTTAAGTCTCTTGGTTGTTCTCAGGTATTCCAGATTCTTGTGGCCTGTGAAGACCAAGACTGGATGGGCTGCTCCTTCCAAGAGATACCACCATTCTACCAGGGCAGATTTAATTGCCAGAAGCTCCCTGTCGCCCACATCGTAATTTCTCTTGGGGGAAGAGAGCTTCCGTGAGAAGAAAGCGGTAGGGTGCAAAGAAGCCTTAGGTCCCTGTCTCTGGGACAAGACCGCCCCGACTGCGGTCTCCAAGGAATCCACTTCTAAGATGTAGAGCCGTGTGGAGCCGGGGTGCTTGAGGACAGGTGCTGAAGTAAACAGTCTCTTTAATGTTTGGAAGGCGGCTTGCGCTTCCGGGGTCCAGACAAAACGGGTATTTTGTTTGGTTAACTGCATTATCGGGGAGATGGCAGCAAAGAATCCTCGAATGAATTTCCTATAAAAATTGGCAAAGCCGACAAAACGCTGCACCGCCTTTTTGTCTGCTGGTGGTGGCCAGTCGACAATAGCTGCTACTTTCTGGGGGTCCATGGTCATGCCAGTAGTGGAGATGTGGAACCCCAAGAAGGCGATGTCTGTGCATTCAAAGGCACACTTTTTGGCCTTGGCGTACAGGCCATGCTGCCGTTGGCGGCTGAGTACACTCCTGACATGCTTACAGTGTTCTTCCAGGGAGGGGGAGAAGATGAGGATGTCGTCCAGATATACTACTACAAATAGATCAAGACAGTCTCTGAACACATCGTTGACCAGGTGCTGGAACGTGACTGGGGCATTACAGAGCCCGAAGGGCATGACCAAATACTCGAAGTGGCCAAAATGGGTCTGGAAAGCCGTCTTCCATTCATCCCCCTCTGTTATACAGATTAAGTTGTAGGCCCCGCGAAGATCCAACTTGGTGAATATGGCTGCAGAGCCGAGGCGTTGGAAAAGTTCGGGAACCAGGGGCAGAGGATAGCGGTTCTTGACCGGGATCTTATTAAGGTCCCGATAATCAATGCACGGCTGGAGGTAATGGTCCTTCTTTTCTACAAAGAAAATTCCGGCCCCTGCGAGACATGTAGAGGGTCGGATGAACCCCTTCTGCAGGTTCTCTTCCAGGTAAGCCTTGAGGGCTACTAGCTCCAATTCTGAAAGAGGAAAAATTCTGCCAAAAGGGACCTCGGCTCCGGGTAACAGATCTATTGGGCTATGAGGAGGTAGGGACTCCGCCCTCTTCTTGCTAAAGATGTCCAAGAAGTCGTGGTGCACTTCAGGAACAGCAAGGCGGGTCTCCTGGTATGGATCAGGGATGATAGAGCACAGCTGTGGATGCCCTCTGGGGTGGCTGGAAGCAGTGACCCAAACAGTATGGAGACAGGAACTGAACTTCTCCAGTGTTCCAGTCAATGTGAGGGCTGTGTATTCGGAACCACGGGAGCCCAAGGATCACTGGAAACAGTGGAGAAGTGATTACATCCAATAGTAGGAACTCCTTTGGCCATCTGGGCCGGTAGGGGGAAAGTCTCCTTGGTTCCTTTACCAGACTTGATGACGATCCTTCGGCCAATCGAATAGACATTGTTCCTTGGGTCTGAGAGGGATCCGATGCTGGGCAGCGAAGGAGAGATCAACGAAGCAACTACACGCTCTCGAGTCCAGGATGGCCGGAACTTGGATATTCCCCTGGGGAAGCTGTAGAGAGAGAGAGGCTTAGGTGAGATTGGGAGCTTGGTAAAGATAGCACTTCTCCTGAGACTGACGTTAGATACTTACCAGCCTTGGTGGGGCAATTCCTCACTAGATGCCCTGAACCGCCACAATAGAGGCACAAGTTGTGGGTCATTCGCAGAGGACAGGGATGTGCAGAGGAGCCCAATCTGCATAGGCTCAGGAAAATCTTGAGGAGAGGAGGAGGAGGTTGCCGCTGGGCTTGGTCCTGGATAATTAGGCACTCAGGGAAGCATCCAGGTAGGACACCGAGATCCTGTGGCCCTCTCCGCTCTGCGCTCCCGCAGGCGGTGCTCAATTTGAATGGCCAGATTAATTAGCGATTCGAGGGTATGGGATACCCCGACGCGTGCCAGCTCATCCTTGAGCGGCTCGCAGAGTCCCAGCCTAAACTGGTAGCAGAGAGCCGCATCATTTCAGGCAGTGTCAGCGCTCCAGCATCTGAACTCGTAATCCTCTGCAGTATGACAGCCCTGTTGGAGGGCATGGAGTGTGGCTTCTGCAGTAGCTGCCTGGTGTGGGTCCTCATATAGTTGGGCTTTGGCATGGAAAAAATGGTCCAAGGTGGTGGTCTCAGGAGCCTTTTGCTCCGGTAGACGAAGAGCCCAGGCCTGCGGTTCATCCTGAAGAAGCCAGATCACCAAGCCCACCTTGGTGGCTTCCAATGAGAATGTGCAGGGCTGGAGAGCGAAGTACAGTTCATATGAATTTTGGACAGCTCAGAACTTCCTGTGGTCCCCCGCAAACCGCTCAGGCATGGGCACCTTAGGCTCCGTGGCTCACTATGGTGCGGGGAGGTGTTTGGCCCCCACTGGCAGGGCTAGGAGAAGCCAAGCCCCCAAACTTGATTTTCCAAGCGTGTATATCCCTCCTGCAGGTTTCTCACTGCTTGGGTTAATACAGCAAGGTGTGCACATAGTTCCTTCATGGGAGAGGGCCCCGGCGCAGACTCTGACATGGCTGTCTGTTTCTGTCACGTACCTGGTGGCAGAGTCTTGCTTATGTGGGGGCAACCTCTCTTGCGGCCCTGGTTCGAAAGCACCTGGTAGTTTGGACAGGAAGCTCTGGAGCACAGGGGGGCATGAGGGCTCAATAAATCTCAGATGGTTGGTAGAAGTCCGCTGAAGCTCATGCAAACTGGAGGGTAGTGGTACAGTCCGGGTCAGCAACTGGCAGGCGGTGCAGTACAGAGGGACCAGGCAAATGGATGGTCGGGTACAGGCTGAGTCGGCAACATGCAGGTGGCAGAAGTACAAAGGGAGCAGGCAAGAGGATAGTCGTAAACAGGCTGGGGTCAAGGGCAGGCAGATATGCGCACAGGTGATTTCCAGGCACATTTGGCTTTTCCTAACACAAGTTATGCTCTTGCACAGCATATATAAAGACAAATTACCCATGCTTTCAAAATACAACCCTCAAAAACAATACTAAGCTGCTGTGTAAAACACACTTAGTGTTTCAAAAATGTATATGTTTATAGTGCACCTCATTCTACTATATTCCACCCTATTTTCTAAGTG
>BLSH010032310.1:68697-80468 GCA_018402905.1 Glandirana rugosa
AAGTTATGATACGTGAATCTTGTGAAAGGCTGGTCTGGTTAAAAGTCGAAAGTCACGACAACACAAAACTTACTCTTAACGCGCCAGCACGCTGCGACATGGGTTTGTTTCAAAAATATTAAAACAAGGGTGTTTATCTCGAAAGAAAACCACCATAAACTAGTGGAGACGCCAAAAATAAAAAACGCGATATTTGTTTTTTTCTGACTTTTAAAACTTTTTTTTTTTTTAAGAGATAAAGACAGTGTTTTGCAACATTTATTCATATAAAAGAGGTAGCGACTACCCGTGACTACTCCGATGTGACTGCCCGTGACTAGACCGTCATGACTAACCGTGACTACTCCACCGTGACTACTACTCCGTGAATATACGATAGCGCAAAAAATAAAAACCGCAGAGGTGATCAAATACCACCAAAAGAAAGCTCTATTTGTGGGAACAAAATTATAAAAACTTTGTTTGGGTACAGCGTCGCACGACCGCGCAATTCTCATTCAAAACACAACAGCACTGAAAGCTGAAAATTGGTCTGGTCGGAAAGTGTTCTAAGTGCATAGTATTGAAGTGGTTAAGGTGTCTGGTGAGCTGGATGCCCAGGTAAGTAATGTGGTCCTCCTTCCATTTAAAGGGAAAGTTTTCCTGGCATTGAGTAACTTCTTTTTGTGAGAGGGATATGTTTAAGGCATGGGATTTAGCGAAATTGATTTTGAGGTTTGAGATTGATCCAAATTGGTGAAATTCCTTTAGCAGATTGGGGATGGAGATGTGTGCTTTAGTGAGGAAGAGGAGTATGTCATTGGTGAATGCCGCTAACTTGTACTCCTTTTCTTGTATATTGATTCCCTTGATGTCCCGTTTTGATCTAAGGCTGTTTAGTAACGGCTCTAGGGTGAGTACGAAAATGATAGGGGACAGGGGGCATCCCTGTCTCGTTCTGTTGCGGATCAGGAAGGCATCTGACAGGAGGCCATTAACTTGGACTCTGGCTGTGGGGCTGGAGTATAGGGCCATAATAAAGTTTAATAAGTGATTTCCCAGCCCAATCAATCATTCTAAGTACAGCTTCCATGTAGTCCCAGGCCACCCTGTCAAATGCCTTCTCCACATCTAGTGACAGGAAGAATCCTGTTTGCTTTGAAGAAGTGAGGTAATGGTATAAATTTATTGCCTTGGTCATGTTATCTTTGGCTTCCCTGCCAGGGATAAAGCCTACTTGGTCTAGGGAGATGTTGGGGGGAAAGAGCTAAGATTTTGGAGAAGATCTTGATATCTAAATTTAATAGTGAGATTGGTCTATAGCTTGCTGTTTGATTGGGGTCCTTGCCATCCTTAAATAAAACTACAATATGTGCTTCTAGTAGGCCTGGGTTCATGGGGCGTTCGGCTGATATGGTGTTGAAGGCTTTGAGGAAGGGAGAAGCCAGAGTATCAGAGAAAGTCTTGTAATAAGCTGCTGGAAGCCCATCGGGACCAGGGCTTTTCCCAGGTTTTAAATTGTTTATGGCAACTTTCCATTCTTTTAATGTGGTCGGGCCATCAAGGTCTTTTACTGTGTCTGTTGTCGCAAATCTTGGACAGTTTTTCTCTAAGAAGGTTTGGATAATGGTGTGTCTATCAGTAGATTCGGGTGGTTGGGTTTCAGAGGTGGGTAAATTATACAAATTCATGTAGAATTTTTTGAATTCTTCCTCTATACTTGGGATATTTTTCTTTATGGATCCTGAGGGGGTCTGTATTTGGTGAACCATTGCTTTTGCCTTTTTTACGCTGAGGGCTTGGGTCAGTAAGTGTCCACTTTTATTACTGTGCACGTAAAAGAGCTTCTGTGATAGGGTATATTTTTTCTTTCGTTTTTGATTTATCTCCTCTAATAGAAGTTTACGAGTTTCAATTGGTTCCTGGTGAGTGGATTGGGCAAGGCTGTGTTTGTGATGATTTTCAAGTGTTTTAATTTTTGTGATAAGTTTATTTATCAGGGCTAGTCTCTCTTTTTTTAGGGTGGAAGCAAGTGAAATCAGATGTCCTCTCACCACGCATTTGGGGGCTTCCCATTGAGTTAAGTGGGATGTGTCGGTTGTGTCGTTCTCTTGGAAGTATTGTTTAAGGGTATTTTGTATATTGGTCAATCTTGCTTTGTCTGTTAAGAGTTGTGGCTCTAGTTTCCAAATTTTAGAAGTGTAGTCCTTTTCTGTAAAAGTTAGCGACATGGTAATTGGATGGTGGTCAGAGGTGACCATTGGCTCTATTGTGGCTTAGGATAGGTATGGGAGGTCACATTGGCTTAGAAAGAGGTAGTCCAGGCGTGAATATTTATTATGAGGTGGGGAAAAAAACATGTAGTCCTTCTCATGGGGTTGTAATGTTCTCCATGAGTAATGTAAGGTCAGTTCTTGGATGGATTTTTTAACTTGGCGGAGGGCTTGGTATGTGATATGGCTGTTACCTGTGGAAGTGTCTATGAGGGGATCAAGCAGGATGTTGAAGTCCCTCCTACGATGAGAATACCTGATTTAAAAGAGGATAGTTGAGGATTAATTGATCTAAAGAATGGGACTTGGGAGGTGCTAGGGCTGTAGATGTTAGCTAGAGTAATGGGTTTGTCCCATAGAGTTGCCTTTAGGAATATGTATCGGCCCTGCGTATCTGCAAGGGTGTCTGTAATTTGTAGGGGGAGGTTTTTAGAGATTAAAATGGATGTTCCTTTTGTCTTACTGGTGGGGAAGGTTGCATAGAATGATTTAGGGTAATGATGGTTTTCTAGTTTAGGAATTGCCATGGATTTAAAGTGAGTGTCTTGGATGAATGTCTGCTTTCAGGCTGTGCATATTTGCCAGTACCTGTGATCTTTTTTGGGGTGTGTTGAGACCTTTTGCATTCAGGGAAACTATCTTTAGGGATCGAAGAGATGTATATTCTGGTGAATGGGCCATTCTTAATAATGTATTTGGGTTTTTGGCGTGTGGACGAGGGGTAAAGGGCAGTTCTAGAGTTGTGTGCTCAGCAGGGGGTGGGGTTCGTTAAAATGGGGTACAGGTGGGGGGGGCAGAGAGATGGACAGAAGTGTGATGGGTTTCGAAATAGGAAGTATGGGAATGGAGTTTAGTTGTTGTATAGGTTAGGCAAGCGAGTGGGAAGGGGAGAGGGGGCAAGGCGAGGAGGGGATGGGGCGAGTAGTGTGGTATGAGGAGGGAGAGAGGAGTGATTTGTAGAGGGAGGATGAGAGGGGATGGGGAAGGTGTTGTGTCCGGAGGGGTGGGGGGTAGACCGACTACGACATCCAAGAGGGATGTGGATTCCGGAATGGGTCAGCAAAGGCATCCAGAGCCAGCTGTGTGGGGGTTAGGTATACTACGATCGTGGGACGTATTATGTCTCCGTCACCTCAGAGGTCTATGTCGATTATGAGAAGGAGAACCTTGGATGGTTCAAAATGAGTTTTTAAATAAGGGAGATAGGTTGGCAGTTTGAGTGTGCTTTTAGGTCAGTAAGAAGCATGTTTAGGCAGGTGTATTGTCATTGACTCTATGGGATTCATAAAGATATGTAACTACCCCATATCATGGAGTCGGCGTGGTAGGGGGGTTATTGGTGGAAGGGTGTCCAGGTATTATATATTCTAGATAGAATTGCGTTGCCCAGGTAGGTGTAATTTCTGGCTTGTATCGGAAGGGGGGGTAGGGGGACATTGGCTTGGTGTAGTCGGATAGGGGTGTGTGTGGTTACTTATTTTGGTGTTTAGGGATGACGTGTGTGTGATCAGAGTGGGTACTCCAGGACTTAACGGGATAGATCTTTCAATGGAGCTAGGCAAGAATGCATGTAAACCACAGTATGAAATAACCCTTTTGGCCTTTATGTGGCCTGTCTTTTCTTTTAGCCTGTTAAACATATCAATAAACATCTATATAACATAGATTTAGAGGAAGGGGACCCAGGGGGAGGAATAAATGTGTCGGCGCCTTAGTTCGCCACTTTGAGTTGGTTTAGGGAGTACTGTCCTCAAGCATATATAAATTTGGGGTTGGATTTCCAATCTCCTATATTAGATGTTTTGGATTACTGATGGTTTTCAAAAGAGGGTGACTCCTTGTCTCATCTCGTCTAACTAAGGATAGTGTTTAGGTACCTCCCCCTCTATATCCTTTCTTAATATTATTCATATGCTCACTAAGTGCCGGTTCACACTGAGGCAATCCTAGGCGATTTGCGATCCGACTTGTGTCGCCCCAATTCGCCTCAAAATCGCCTGACATCAGAAATCCCATTGGAATGAATGGAGCCATCTTAATATGCGCTACTCAAGTCGCTCCGACTCCAAAGCGATTCTAAAAAAGGTTCCTGTACTATTTTCAAGCGGCTTCTGGGCGAATTAAACCCATAGAAGTCAATGGATGTTCGCTTCCAAGTCGGATCCCCTTCTATGAAGAAGCGACTTTCCAGGAAGAAGAACATAATTTTGCCCGAAGACACACCTCTCATGTCCCAGGTACTCGTGTTGAAATTGCCTGAAATCGCCTAAAATCGCCTGAAGTCGCGCCGTGATCGCGCCACTTCCCCTTTTCAAATCGCCTAGCAAAGTTGCCCCAAAGTCGGATCGCCTCAGTGTGAACCGGCCCTAACTCTTCTACCATCTACCAAGACAGCCCATGCTCTCACTTGGTATGGTGCAATGAGATAAAGCATTGTGCAGGGTGGAATGCACAATATTATAAGTGCATATGCCTTTGTTTTTATTGTGTGTTTTAAAAATAAAAATTAGGTTTTCCTATGAGGAGACTGGATAATTTGGGGAGAGATTATTTGGTCCGGTTCATTATTGATCTCCAGAAGGGATAAGGCGCATCTTGACCTACTCTATTTGGGGGTCATAGTGGTCAGGTGAGTTCTCCTGAGTGGTGGTGAAGGTGGCACATTGGTGCAATAATACACAGAATATGTTATGAATTCACAAATTTTTACATTTTATGAAAGACTTTCAAGACTTTTAATTAATTAAACACTTGCTGACCGCCCACCGTCGCATGAGGGCGGCAAAGTGGATCGATATCGCAAAACCAACATAGCGTCTACGTGCGCTCACTGTGTTCAGGGGGAGCCAGGGAGCGGGTAGGGCGGACTCTATTTATGCCGGCTACCCGCAATTGCTCCCCTGCAGTGACAGAACGGAGGTCCATGTATCTAAACACACAAATCTCTGCTCTGACAGGGGGAAGAAATGTGATCGCAGGCTCCCTGTATATGGGAGCTGCAATCACTCTCCTCCCCCACTCAGGCAAGCCGCCATACAGTTAGCAACACACACAGGGAACACAGTTAACCCTTAGAGCTCCCCCTAGGTTAACCTCTTCCCTGCCAGTGACATTTATATAGTAATCAGCGCATTTTTATAGCACTGATCGCTGTATAAATGCCAATGGTCCCAAAAAAAGTGTCAAAATGGTCCGACATGTCCGCTGCAATATTGCAGTACTGCTAAAAAAAATCGCAGATCGCCGCCATTACTAGTGAAGAAAAAAATCCATAAATTCTCATCATTCGTAAACACGGCAACTTTTGCGAAAACCAGTCAATATACGCAGGTTGCGATTATTTTTTACCAAATAGTATAGATCGATAGAATATGAATCGACCAAAACTGATGAAAAAATTGTTTTCTTTATATTTTCTTTTTTGGAAATGTATTTTAGTAAAAAGTAAGAAATATTTTTTTTTGCAAAATTGTCGCTCTTTTTTTGTTTATAGCGGTGATCAGAAATGACGCAGAGGTGATCAAATACCGCCAGAAGAAAGGTCAGGCAACAAAGGAAAATGAGCTGCTCCAGGCGTGAGTAGTGACTGAGCAAGCAAACCTGGTGCTAGTCCAGTCCGTGATCCGGGAAAACAGTTGTGAAGAGAAGAAATGTGGCCGCACACAGGTTAAGCTTGAAGTACAAAAGCTGGTTTATTGTAAATCCATCTAGTGATAAAAATTACAGAAAAGTGCAGACACCAAAAAGCGGCAATAGATTGATGCGTTTCACGAACTACATGTTCGCTTAGTCATAACCTACCAGACTGCAAGCTTAAAAATTCTTAAATAGCAAATCTCACAGATGTAACTACTTAGTATCTGGTAGTGCCAATTAACCATCCATCCATGGACACTCCCAGAAGAGCCTGGAACGTGCTAGGGATATGTTCAAAACATAATGGGCAAAAAAAGTAAGTTTAAAAACAAGTGTTATAACAGCAACCTGAGAAGTTGCTAAAATATTTTTTGCTTTATGTACACAAATCCCTCAGGAGAGTAACAAAAAAATTGCTGATAGGTAATAAAAAGCATAACAATAATATAATATAAAGCATAACAATAGAAAAATCAGTTGTGATGAACCTAAAGCGAGAATATTTTATACATTCACAAAGCACATGGGAAAGAAGGGCTATAAATAATTATATTACCGTATGTTCTTGAGTATAAGCCGTCCCAAATATAAGCCGAGGCACCTAATTTTACCACAAAAAAACTGGGGAAACGTATTGACTCGAGTATAAGCCTAGGGTGGGAAATGCAGCAGCTACTGGTAAATCTCAAAAATAAAAATAGATAGCAATAAAATTAAATTAATTGTGGCATCAGTAGGTTAAATGTTTTTGAATATTTATTTCATAGAAAAACAGTAAACTAGCTCTGTAAGTGGAAAATAGGGTCAACAAAAACAATATGGTATCATATTCTCCTCCTCTTCATCTGTATGTCCAAACAGAGCTTCAGCTTCAGCTGGTGTGAGGTTATCAGCATAGACATTGTCATCATCAGTGAGTTCGCAGTAATCACCATCACTGCTGTCGTTCTCATACAAAGTGCTGTCTTCACTACCATCCATAGCATTGCTAATGCCACATTTCTTGAAGGCGCGTTGCACCAGGTCCTCTGGAATCTGTTCCCATGTATCACGAACCTACTGTGCTATCAATTCTATGTCAGGCTTCCTCAGATTTCCAACTTTTGTCAGTTGAGCTTGACCCGATGACATCCATTCATGACACATCTTTCACACACGGTCTTTGAAAAGTTTATTTAAACACACATCTAGGGGCTGCAATACAGATGTAAGCCCACCTGGAACAGCCAAAGTAACTTGAAAAGACTTTGCCAATTTTTTTATGTCATCAGATGTGTGGGCTCTGAACATATCCCAAACTAGCAATGATTTTGGTTTCTTTAAGGCTGCTCCTGGTCATCCGTTCCAAATTTCTTCCAGCCATTTTTTTTTTCCGTCTTCATCCATCCAGCCTTTAATGTGTGCGTGATTCGTAATTCGTGGTGGAAATTTGACCTTTTTAAGCAGGGTCTTTCTAAAAAATAATGACAGGCCGCAGCTTAGTTCCATTAGCCAAACATGACAGAACGACTGTGAAATGTTTTTTTTTTTTATTTCCTGTGGTTCTGAGTAAAATAGTTTGGTCTCCCAAACTTGCCACAGTTCTGTTGCTTGGAAGATCAAAGGTCATAGGCGTTTCATCCATATTCCTAATTTCTCACAGGTCTTAGTTATGGATCCTTCTTTGTTTTATGATGAATGAATGGAATGACATCACTTTTTCATCAAGGTCTTTTGGCAACTTCTGTGAAATCTTTGTTCTTTGCCACAAACATAGGGCAAACCTATTCATGAAGCGGGTACACCATCCTGCTGACACAACAAAATTTTCAATGCCTGGTGTTTAAAATTTGTCATCTTTAGCCATTTGAAGAGCACGTAAGCGAATTCCCCTGCGTGTTACGCAGTAACCATTTTGATGACACTCTATAACCCATTTATGCAATTAAGTCTCTAGAGTCCCATATGAAGTCGTTAAACCACGTCGAGCTTTTTTTGCCTTTGGAATCTTTTCCAAGTCAGCTTTCATTTTCCGCCACTCCCTCACTTGTTTTTCGCCAACACAAAATTCCCTACTTGCAATACTGTTATTGCTTTCTTCTGCTCTTGACACAACCTTAAGTTTGAAACCAGCTTCGTATAACCTGCGTTTTTGTTTTGGTCCAGGATTAGAAGTACCGATATTGGGATCCATTTCTAACAGGATAAAAAAAATATTTTTTAAGGTTGGGGGGCGCCAGGCCCCGTCCCTCCTTTTTGACCCCTCTTACTTCTCATAAGCCCCACCCCTTATAGAATCCACCCACTCCATCCCCTGTATTCCACATATTGTGTCAGGAGCATACAACTCAGCATCACAGGTGGGGTACGGTATATTGCAGCCAGTAACACAGTATGCATCCAGTACACAGGTATTGTGGCCATTACACAGGTATTGTAGCCATTACACAGGGACTCAGCCATTACACAGGTATTGTAGCCAGAACACAGGTATTGTAGCCATTACATAGGTATTTTAGCCATTACACATGGACTCAGTCATTACACAGGGACTGAGCCATTAAACAGGGACTGAGCCATTACACAGGGACTGAGACAAAAAATGTGCTGAAAAACGGCTTATACTTGAGTATATATGGTATAAATACAATATAAAATGTTATGCGTTAAACTGTAAATATAAATAATAATAAATACATTGTGTTACTCTCCTGAGGGATTTGTGTACATACAGCAAAAAATCTATTAGCAACTTCTCAGGTTGTTGCTATAACATTTGTTTTTTCAAACTTACTTTTTTTGCACATTATGTTTTTAACATATCCCTAGCACGTTCCAGGTTCTTCTGGGAGTGTCTATGGATGGAGGGTTAATTGGCACTACCAGATACTAAGTAGTTACATCCGTGAGATTTGCTATTTAAGAATTTTTGAGCTTGCAGTCTAGTAGGTTATGACTAAGCGAACATGTATTTCGTGAAACACGTCAATCAATTGCCTGTCCGCTTTTTGGTGTCTGCACTTTTCTGTAATTTTTATCACTAGATGGATTTACAAAAAAACAGCTTTTGTACTTCAAGCTTAACCTGTGTGCGGTCACATTTCTTCATTTCATCACCAAAAGAAAGCTCTATTTGTGGGAAAAAAGGACGCAAATTTTGCTTGGGTACAACGTCGCACGACCGCGCAATTGTCAGTTAAAGTGACGCAGTGCCGAATTGCAAAAAGTGCTCTGGTCCTTCCGGGGCTGAAGTGGCTAAGGACTTTTATGAGCAATTTAAATGAAAATTGGTAATTTGTATTTTATTGTAAGCACTTGCACTGGAATAAGTGAATTTGTTATTTGCACTTTAATTGAATATAGAAAATTGGGTGTAAATTAGCAGAGTGCTGTGCACTATAAACATATACTCTTGCACATGCACCGTTCAGCAGAGTTGAGCAGGGTGGAGAGGGGGGCTGTACTAGGCTGGGTGGGGGGACAGAGCAAACAGTGGGCCGCTGGGGGGAACGGACTTGGCCAGTCACCATGTGTAAATGAAATATGAAACTCACAGCAACTTCACTGAACAATCTTGTTAATATTGGCACCTCAACCCTTGATTTTGTACACGTGGTGTGAGAAAGGGAGAAGGAGGGCTGACTGTCATAAGCATGAATAGAAAGCACAGTGCACAAAGTGTGCTGCAGTAAAAATTGACTACAGAGTCTGAGCCTATTCCCAATACACACTGCACACATTTGATACTGTTTGTGTACTAGGGTTGCCACATCACCCCTTTAATCCAGGACACATATTAAGTACACAGGTTCTGTGGCCAATTAAGGTGGTAATTAAACTCACTTGCCTTATCTGCATTAAATTAGCCTCAGAACCTGTGTAATTCATATGTTTCCTGGATTAAAGGGATGATGTGGCAACCGTATTGTGTACCCACAAAATACTCTATAAATGCATTACTGCACTAACTAGCTTTAGGAAGTAAACTCTGGCAACTTTTTTTTTCTCTCCCTGTAAAGTAAAGGCATAATTTGCTAATATGCATTGCATACTAGCATATTATGTGACACTTACCTGCAAACAAAGCCTGCGTCGACCCCACTGCAGGCCGCATCCATCTTCGCCCATCTTCCTTCTGGGGCAGTGGACTCCGGCTGTGTGACTGGCCAGAGCCACGTGATGTCACTCCAGCATATGCGCATGGGAGCCGCCAGTCACGGCACTCGCTCCTGAAGAAACAGCAACAACAACAGATATCATCGGCGCACTATACAGTAAATATCTCCTAAACAGCACACGTTTAGGAGATATTTACAGTACCTATAGGTAATCCTTATTCTAGGCTTACCTATAGGTACAAGGACTACAGGAGGGTTTACAACCTCTTTAAAAAACATAAAAATGGCCTGAAAACACTGCTCATTGAACAGAATATGGTAGGTGTTGGACTTCTCCACTTAAAATGTAAAAAAGAACAAAATAGAGCACACCAGATTTGGCATGATATCAAACTCTTCATTGATAAAATAGTAGTATAATGTACTCATATTTCAGTAGGTGATAGGCAGCATTGACACACAGTATAAGCCCTTTTAGAAGCATTATGGAGGTAGATGGCTGCAGTGACAGAGGGCAGGAAAGGCTCTGTAATTGACAGCCTAGTGAATTTTCAATTACAGTAGGTGGCGCTGTATTTGTATATTTGTAGAGCAAAACTTAATCAAAACCAATGAGCTAGAGCCCCCACTCACAAGCATTTTAACCACTTAACACAAATCGCCGTTTATAAACTGTAGCTGCTTTAACTGAGGGTATCGGTATATAGCGTGCAGCCGCAGGCTATGTCCCGGTACTGGTTTTTCTGGCTATCCGGCGATAATGGCCGATCCGGCTCAGGGGCCGCTTGGTCAATATCCCCCCTCCTGTCACCTTCCGCTGCTCTTCTCCGGCCTCCCGTCCCACCGGGAGACTGGAGCTCTGATCTGCACAGCAAACTATGCAATGTAAAACAGGGATATTTAGTTCACATATATTGCAATACATGTTTAAGCTGACCAACTCCGTCAAAGTAATCCCTCTTCTGGCCAGTCCTACACTGCCTTGCCACTACAAGTGCTATGGTGGACACTATGCCAACCTGGGACATAAAGACAAGATGGGGGAGAGGGACTAGGTTCAGATCTGGTCACTGACCTGTGTATAACAGAAAAAGAGATATACCTGTGCTCATATCCCAATAGCTTGTACATGTAATGAACTACCAGGTGCTAAAGGGGTGTGACCACAAGTTAACACTACAAATGCCAAATGGACCCTCTGCACACTGCTACACCCTTCACAGCAAACTATGCAATGTAAAACAGGGATATTTAGTTCACATATATTGCAATACATGTTTAAGCTGACCAACTCCGTCAAAGTAATCCCTCTTCTTCCAGTTTACTCGGCGGCTAACGGCGCTGGTTTAAAAAAAAATGACAGTATTCATAATCGCCATTTTTGGCGATCAGAATACTGTGAAGTGCAAAGGAGGGATGGGGGGTCTTTTAGACCCCCCATCCCTCCATAAAGAGTACCTGTCACCAGGGGCGTCGCCAAGGGGTGGCTATGGGAGCTGGAGCCCCGAATGCCATGCCCTCAGCCCTGAGCCTCCCGAGGGGCCCCTAATGGCGGCGTCACACGCCGGGCGGTAGACCTGACTTAAGCCGCAGGGGAGCGGGTTGTAGAGCCGCCGAGTGGCTGCATTGAAAGCCGAGAGAGAGGGGCGGGCAAGCAGAGATGACATCATCTCTCTCTGCCCACCCGCATCACTGCTATCCCTCCCTCTCTCTCCACAGCGACTCGCGTGGCAGCGTGGGGGGCGGAGCGGGTGGATGGCTCTGTGGGGGGGTGGATGGCTCTGTG
>BLSH010032310.1:85226-103319 GCA_018402905.1 Glandirana rugosa
TTTTGGTAGAGGATGACGTAATCCCTCTCCAAGGACAACCACGAGACTCCCTCTCAAATAACAAGATTTTGATAGATGATGACGTAATCCCTCTCCAAGGACAACCACGAGACTCCCTCTCAAACTCTCCCTCAGAGCACCAACAGGAACCTCTCCCTAATGCAGTAGTAGATGGTTTTAGAACAATAAATTCTCCCTCAGAGCACCAACAGGAACCTCTCCCTAATGCAGTAGGAGATGGTTTTATAATGATAAACACTCCCTTAGAGCACCAACAGCAAACCTCTCTCTAATGAAGTAGTAGATGGTTTTAGAATGATAACCTCTTCCTCAGAGCACCAACAGGAACCTCTCCCTAATGCAGTAGTAAATGGTTTTAGAATGATAATCTCTCCCTCAGAACACCAACAGGAACCTGTCCCTAATGCAGTAGGAGATGGTTTTAGAACAATAAACTCTCCCTCAGAGCACCAACAGGAACCTCTCCCTAATGCAGTAGTAGATGGTTTTAGAATGATAAACTCTCCCTCAGAGCACCAACAGGAACCTCTCCCTAATGCAGTAGGAGATGGTTTTAGAACGATAAACTCACCCTCAGAGCACCAACAGGAACCTCTCCATAATGCAGTAGTAGATGGTTTTAAAACAATAAACTCTCCCTCAGAGCACCAACAGGAACCTCTCCCTAATGCAGTAGTAGATGGTTTTAGAACGATAAACTCTCCTTCAGAGCACCAACAGGAACCTCTCTCTAATGCAGTAGTAGATGGTTTTATAACAATAAACTCTCCCTCAGAACACCAACAGGAACCTCTCCCTAATGTAATAGGAAATGGTTTTAGAACGATAAACTCTCCCTCAGAGCACCAACAGGAACCTCTCCCTAATGCAGTAGTAGATGGTTTTAGAACGATAAATTCTCCCTCAGAGCACCAACAGGAACCTCTCCCTAATGCAGTAGGAGATGGTTTTATAATGATAAACTCTCCCTCAGAGCACCAACAGGAACCTCTCCCTAATGCAGTAGGAGATGGTTTTAGAACGACAAGCTCTCCCTCAGAGCACCAACAGGAACTTCTCCCTCATGCAGTAGTAGATGGTTTTAGAATGATAATCTCTCCCTCAGAACACCAACGGGAACCTGTCCCTAATGCAGTAGTAGATGGTTTTAGAACAATAAACTCTCCCTCGGAGCACCAACAGGAACCTCTCCCTAATGCAGTAGTAGATGGTTTTAGAACAATAAACTCTCCCTCAGAGCACCAACAGGAACCTCTCCCTAATGCAGTAGGAGATGGTTTTATAATGATAAACACTCCCTTAGAGCACCAACAGCAAACCTCTCTCTAATGAAGTAGTAGATGGTTTTAGAATGATAACCTCTTCCTCAGAGCACCAACAGGAACCTCTCCCTAATGCAGTAGTAAATGGTTTTAGAATGATAATCTCTCCCTCAGAACACCAACAGGAACCTGTCCCTAATGCAGTAGGAGATGGTTTTATAATGATAAACTCTCCCTCAGAGCACCAACAGGAACCTCTCCCTAATGCAGTAGGAGATGGTTTTAGAACGATAAACTCTCCCTCAGAGCACCAACAGGAACCTCTCCCTAATGCAGTAGTAGATGGTTTTAAAGTGATAAACTCTCCCTCTGAGCACCAACAGGAACCTCTCCCTAATGCAGTAGTAGATGGTTTTAGAATGATAATCTCTCCCTCAGAACACCAACAGGAACCTGTCCCTAATGCAGTAGTAGATGGCTTTAGAACAATAAACTCTCCCTCAGAGCACCAACAGGAACCTCTCCCTAATGCAGTAGTAGATGGTTTTAGAATGATAAACTCTCCCTCAGAGCACCAACAGGAACCTCTCCCTAAAGCAGTAGTAGATGGTTTTAGAACGATAAACTCTCCCTCAGAGCACCAACAGGAACCTCTCCCTAATGCAGTAATAGATGGTTTTAGATCGATAAACTCTCCCTCAGAGCACCAACAGGAACCTCTCCCTAATGCAGTAGGAGATGGTGTTAGAATAAGAATCTCTCCCTCAGAGCACCAACAGGAACGTTTCCCTAATGCAGTAGTAGATGGTTTTAGAATGAGAATCTCTCCCTCAAAGCACCAACAGGGATGTTTCCCTAATGCAGTAGTAGATGGTAGAGTTGAGCGAACACCTGGACGTTCGGGTTCGGAGGTTCCAAACGAACTTTAGGAAAAAGTCCGGGTTTGGCACCGATCGTTGCCCGAACTTTATCCCAGACCCCGAACCCCAGTGAAGTCAATGGGGACCCAAACTTTTAGGCACAAAAATGGCTGTAACAAAGTCCTGGCAAAGTCCTGGCAAGTGCTAGAGGGCTGCAAAAGGAAGGAAAATAGGGGTAAGAGTACAAAAAAATGGGGATAGGGAAAATAAATTAAAATCCAAAAAAAAAAAAAATGGGAAGGGGGGTGGATGTGGAGTAGGAGCCTAGAGGTTGACTAGCCCGTGACCGTGGAAGTGTAGGTGGAAGTGGCAGTGGTCGAGGAGGAGGAGGAAGTAGCCAACACTGTTTTTTTTTTTTGTTTATAATTGGGGTAGCCCCCAAAATATTGAGGCCTATTCAAAAAAACAAGTATACGAATGGCTGTGTGAGTCTGGTCTAAATGTTTATTCTGCACAAGGTACAGACAAGTCTTGTGGGATCCATGCCTGGTTCATTTTAATAAAGGTTAGCTTGTCCACGTTGGCTGTAGACAGGCGGCTGCGCTTGTCTGTGATAACGCCCCCTGCCGTGCTAAACACACATTCAGACAATACACTGGTTGCAGGGCAGGCCAGCGCCTCCAAGGCATAAACAGCAAGCTCAGGCCATGTGCCCAATTTGGAGACCCAGAAGTTGAATGGGGCAGACCCATCAGTCAGTACGTGTAGGCGTATGCACACATGCTCTTGCACCATGTTGCTGAAATGCTGCCTCCTGCTAAGACGTTGTCTATCGGCTGGTGGTGCTGTTTGTTGTGGCGGGCTGCTGACAAAGTTTTGCCACATTTCGGTAATGCTAACCTTGCCCTCTGAGGTGCTGGTGGTGGCACAGCTGCGTTGGTGGCCTCTTCCTCCTCCTCTGCCTTCGCCTTGTGCTTCCACTGAGCCCCCAGTGTCATTTGGGAATGCCCTCAGCAGCGCCTCTACCAGTGTGTGCTTGTAGTCACGCATCTTCCTCTCACGCTCCAGTGAGAGAATTAAGGACGGCACATTGTCCTTGTAACGGGGATCCAGCAGGGTGGCCATCCAGTAATCAGAAGAAGTTACAATGTGGGCAACTGGGCTGTCGTTGCGCAGGCACTGCAGCATGTAGTCGGCCATGTGTGCCAGGCTGCCCAGAGGCAAAGACAAGCTGTCCTCTGTAGGAGGTATATCATCTGTATCCTCTGTATCCCCCCAGCCACGCTCCAGTGGTGCCACCCTGCTGCGATTCCTCCTCCTCCTCATCTTCCTCGTCCTCCAGAACTGTGCCCTGGCTTGAATATTTTTGACCTGGCCTATGCTGGTGCAGGAACCCACCCTCCGAGCCACTTGTGAATGACTGGCCTGATAACCGTGGAAATGACCCCTCTTCCCCGCCTCATCCTCCTGTGCCACATCCTCTTCCTTCATGCCCTGAAGTGTTTTTTCAAGGAGATATAGAAGTGGGATAGTAACACTGAGAACATCGTCATCGGCACTGGCCATGTTGGTGGAGTACTCAAAACACCGCAATACACTATACAGGTCTGGCATGGAGGCCCACTCGTTGGTGGTCAAGTGTTGCTGTTCCCGTGCATGCTGCAGCTGAAACTCCACTATTGCCTGCTGCTGCTCGCACAGTCTCTCCAGCATGTGCAAGGTGGAGTTCCACCTTGTGGGCACGTCGCATATGAGGCGGTGAGACGGAAGGCCAAAGTTCCGCTGCAGCGCAGACAGGCAAGCAGCAGCAGGGTGAGAACGCCGAAAGTGCGCACAGACAGCCCGCACTTTATGCAGCAGCTCTGACATATCCGGGTAGTTTTTTAGAAAATTCTGTACCACCAAATTCAGTACATGCGCCAGGGATGTGCGTCAAACCGGCTCGGCCCAGAGCCGCTACAAGATTTCGGCCATTGTCGCACACCACCAGGCCGGGCTTGAGACTCAGTGGCAACAACCACTCATTGGTCTGTTGTTCAATGCCCATCCACAGCTCCTGCGCAGTGTGGGGTTTATCCCCCAAACATATCAGTTTTAAAACAGCCTGCTGTCGTTTCCCCCTGGATGTGCTGATGTTGGTGGTGAAGGTGTTATGCTGAGCGGATGAGTAGGTGGTCGAGCAGGAGGAAGCGCAGTAGGAGGAGGCAACAGGAGGCAAAGAGAAATGCCCTGCAATCCTTGATGGTGGAAGGACATGCGCCAAATGGCTAGCCGGCTCAGGCCCACCCGCCACTACATTTGCCCAGTGTGCAGTTAGCGAGATATAGCGTCCCTGCCCGTGCTTACTGGTCCACGTATCAGTGGTTATGTGGACCTTGCCACAGATGGCGTTGCGCAGTGCACACTTGATCTTGTCCCCGACTTGTTTGTGCAGGGAAGGGATGGCTCACCTGGAAAAGTAGTGGTGGCTGGGAACCACGTACTGTGGAACAGCCACCGCCATCATGTTTTTGAAACTGTCCGTGTCCACCAGACGGAGTGACAGCATTTCAAAGGCCAGGAATTTTGAAATGCTGGCATTCAGGGCCAGGTATGGCGAGTGGGTAGGGGGGCACTTCCTCTTTCTCTCCAGTGTTTGGGAGATGGACAGCTGTAAGCTTCCATGGGACCATGTGGAAAAGCTTGGGGACAGTGGCGGACATGGTGGCGTTGCTGTCATATCGTCTGTTTGCTGGGTGGCAGGTGACACTGTCACTGTAGAGGTGGAGGAGGAGGCCGAGGCAACAGCAGAAGAGGAAGCAGGAGAAGGCCGAGACCTTTCTTGGATTTTGAGGTAATTATTCCAATGCAGCTTGTGCCTTGAATTTAGATGCCTGGTCATGGGGGTTTGCTCAGGTTTAGAACATTTATGCCCCGGCTCAGGCTATCATTGCACAGCTTGCAAACCACTCGTGTCTTGTCGTCAGCACATTGTCTGAAGAACTGCCACGCAGAGGAACACCTTTGAGCTGCCTTTGGTGTGCTAGGTCCCTAGGTGCGGTGGATAGTAGCAGGCCTACTGTCTAGGGGACGCTCGCTCCACTTTTGCAACCTGCTTTCTCTTTTGCTCTGCTGGTGCCTCTGTGCGACCACCACCTCTTCCTCCAAACTCCACACGTCACTCGCATGACCCTCATTCCATGTGGGGTCTAGGGCCTCATCATCCTCCACATCATCTTCCACCCACCCTTCACCACTGCCCCCCTTGTCAGTCTGCACACTGAGGCAAGCTGCAGCAGTTGGCACCTGTGTTTCGTCATCATCAGAGATGTGCTGCGCTGGTGTTTCCATGTCCTCATCCTGCAACAGAAGTGGTTGGGCATCGGTGCACTCAATGTCTTCCACTTCTGGGGCAGCGCTCTATGGATGGCCCACGGAAAGCACACCAGGAGAGTCATCAAAAGCATTAGAGTGTCTTGCAGGACTTGGGGCTCAGACTGCTTGGCTAATTTACAAGGGGCTGAGGTGAAAGACAGATGGCCATAGGGTTCAGATGGCAACTCTGAGCTTTCATCAAGGGACTGGGAGGGAGACAATGTGAAGGAACTGAAGGCATTGTCAGCCACCCAATCTACTATCGCCTGTACTTGTTCTGTCCTCACCAATCGTTGAGCGGCATTCTGGCCTACCATATACCGGTGAAGGTTCTGTTGGCTACCTGAGGGAGGTGTTTCCCTTGTGCGTGTAGCTGGCACACCTCGACCACGTCCTCTCCTTCCAACAGAAGGTTCACCAACACCACCAACACCAGCAGCACCAGCATCACCAGCAGCACCATGACCACGTCCCTTATTTGCTCTCCTCATTGTGCCCGCAAATGTACTTTGTAGCCCTATGTAAGTATTTATTAATACCAATTAATACCTTTTTTTGAAACCGCCAACGTAGCCAGACTTTTTATTTTGGTGCAAGAAATGCACCGCTCACACCAACAGCTGGAAGCTCTCCCTTTAGAACTAGGAAATGATTTTTGAACAATAATGTGTCACTTACAGCAACAGCTAGAAGTTCTCCCTTTAGAACTAGGAGATGATTTTTAAACAATAATGTGTCACTTACAGCAACAGCTGGAAACTCTCCCTTTAGAACTAGGAGATGATTTTTGAACAATAATGTGTCACTTATAGCAACAGCTGGAACCTGGCCCTATAGGAGTAGGCAATGATTTTTGAACAATAATCTGTCCCTCTAAGAAGAAGCCTCTACCTAGTGCAGTCAGATCGTTGTGTAATGCAGGGTTTGATCTGCAATCTGTCACTCAAAGCAGCAGTATGTGAAATCTCAAATTACTCCCACAATCTGATCATTGTGTACGATCCCACAATCTGATCGTTGTGTACGATCCCACAATCTGATCGCTGTGTACGATCGTAACGATCTTTGTGTTAGGCAGGGTTTGATCTGCAATCTGTCACTCAAAGCAGCAGTATGTGAAATCTCGATTCTCAAATTTCTGCAATGTGTCCCTCAGAGCAACAGTAGTAGTAATCTCAGGATGCAGGATCAGATGTTAAAATGTCTGCAATCTGTCCCTCACAAAAACGCTGGCAGCTTCCTCTCCCTATACTATTCAGAGTCTCAGAGAGCATGTGACTGCAGCATCAAGTGACTCCAGCTTATATGGAGGCTGGGTCAAATGATGGACTGGCCAATCACAGCCATGCCATTAGTAGGCATGGCTGTGATGGCTTCTAAGGGCAAACCAGTGAAACGCTTGTTGATTGGCTGCCCTGCAGCTATTCAACATGCGTGATCAACTACCAGAACCCAGAACCCGAACATTTTTTGAAATGTTTGGGTCCGGGTCCCAGACACCCCAAAGTTCGGTACGGACCCGAACGTTACAGTCCGGGTTCGCTCAACACTAGTAGAGGGTTTTAGAATGATGATCTCTCCCTCAGAGCACCAACAATTTCGTCTCCCTAATGCACTATAAGATGGTTCTGAACGCTAATGTCTCCCTCATAGCACAGACAGGAGAATCTCCCTAATGCACTATAAGATGGTTCTGAACGCTAATGTCTCCCTCACAGGACCGCAATGAAGGTCTCCCTAATGCAGTCTGAGATGGTTGTGAACGCTAATCTTTCCCTCACAGCACCGGCATGAAGCTCTCCCTACTCTAGTCTGAGACGATCTGACACGCGGCCCTACGTGTCACAGCCATGCCATTAGTAGGCATGACTGTGATGGCTTCTAAGGGCAAACTAGTGAAAAGCTTGTTGATTGGCTGCCCAGCAGCTATAGAAAAGGCGCCAAAAATACCCGAATACCGAACCTGATCCCGGACTTTTTTTTTTTATGTCCGGGATCGGGTTCGGGGGAAACGGACACCCCAAAGTCCGGTATGGACCCGAAATTTACAGTCTGGGTTCGCTCAACTCTAGAGATAACGTGTAAAGATCAAAAACCAATCTTTAGAAATCAAAAGGAGAATATACTCCAAAACGCAAGATATGCAAATAAATGGGTGGCCCCTTACCGGATCAGTTGGACTCTCTCAGCCATAAGACTGGGGAGTCAATCGAGCTTGTGTGGTTTTCCCACCACGGGGGTCTCTCACACTGCCCAACGGTTGCTCAGGATAGTTGTCATCACCTTCCAGAAGCCGAGTTGGTGGGGTAGGTAGACCAAATCTCCTCCGTCAACACTCCGGTGTGTCTCTTCCTTCTCCAGGTCTTTATTGCCATCTGTGTCCCTTTTAATATCACTTTAAAGCATCTGCAGACAGGATGCCCAAAAAGTCCTGAGTGGAGGTCCCTAACAATAGGGAACTCGGCCAAAATGCTTTCTCGTGCCTCCAGCTGAATTGAAACGGCTTTCCAGGAGCTACTGAGATCAAAATTCCGGAACCCCTGTGCTGGCTACATGGGATCTGCTATCGCAAGTTTCACCTCTTCATAATAACGCATATACACACTGAGAAGCGTCTTCCTCCCTCCTTCCCATGCACAACTCGAGGGGGGGGGAGCACAGTTTGGCATGTTCGCCCTGGGCGCTGGATGACTTTGTCCCGGCACTGGGGTCACACTTGTCCTTTTTTTCTGCTGTTGGCTGTGTTATTGAGCCACAACATGCAGGAGAGTTGGTGGAGTGTATAACTAAGCCGTCCTCATCCTCTGTCACCAAGGCTCATACTGGTTTGTCTTCCAATGCAGCTGCCAAATCGGTCTATTCCACCTGCTCCTTGTCCACAGTTACTCCTTCTGTAGCCCCACCATCATGCACGGTGGAGTCAACAGAATTATTCAACCATAGTGTCGGTTACATGCTGATGGAGGATGCACAGCAATTAACCCATGCACAACTCGAGGGGGGGCACAGTTTGGCATGTTCACCCTGGGCGCTGGATGACCTTGTCCCGGTACTGGTGTCACGCTTGTCCTTTTTTTCTGCTGTTGGATGTTTTATTGAGCCACAACATGCAGAAGAGTTGGTGGAGTGGATAACTAACAGCCGTGAGCAATTTTAGATGGCAATTTTTCCTTTACAAATGTCATTTTGCGGTGGCACTGTTCTAAAAATCACACTGATGCGCCACTTTACAGGCAGATTAAGGGGACCCCCCAGGCACGGTATTTAACCACTTCAATACTATGCACTTAGAACACTTCCCTACCAGACCAATTTTCAGCTTTCAGTGCTTTCACACTTTGAGTGACAATTACTCAGCCATGCTACATTGTATCCAAACAAAATTTTTATCATTTTTTTCTTACAAATAGAGCTTTCTTTTGGTGGTATTTAGTCCCTGATGCGTTTTTTATTTTTTGCGATATAAGTGAAAAAACAGCAAAAATTTTGAAAAAAAAACACTTTTTTTTAGTTTCTACTGTAAAATTTTGCAAAAAACTAATTTTTCTTCATAAATTTGGGCCAAAATGTATACTGCTACATATCTTTGATAAAAAAATAGCCCAAATTAGTGGATATTATTTAGTCTGTGCGACAGTTATAGTCTACAAGCTATGGTGCAAATCACTGAAAATTGATCACATCTGATCACACCTGATGTACTGACGGCCGATCTCATTTCTTGAGACCCTAACAAGCCAGGACAGTACAAATACCCTCCAAATGACCCCTTTTTGGAAAGTAGACATTCCAAGGTATTTAGTAAGAGGCATGGTGAGTTTTTTTCACAATTTAATTTTTTCCCAGAATTCTTTGCAAAATCAAGATTTTTTTTTTTATCACAACATTTTCATTATAACAGGTTATTTCTTTCACATGGCATATGCATACCACAAATTACACCCCAAAACACATTCTACTACTCCTCCTGAATATGGCAATACCACACATGTGGGACATTTTCACAGCCTGGCCACATACAGGTGCCCAGCATTGACATAGCACCGTCAGGCGTTTTATAAGCATAAATTGTACATCTCATTTCTCAATCATCTATTACACTTTTGAGGGCCCTGGAGCACCATAACAATGGAATAACCAACAAATGACCCCATTTTGGAAAGCTAACACCCCAATGTATAATCTATGAGGCATAATGAGTCTTTTGAATGGTTCATTTTTTTCCAGAAGTTTTTGGAAAATGTGGGAAAAAAATTAAAGCGCATTTGTTTTTCACAAAGTTGTCCATTTATAAGATATTTCTATCACATATCATGTACATAGCAAAAATAGCACCCCAAAATACATTCTGCTACTCCTCCTAAGTATGGCGATAGAACATGTGTGAGACTTTTACACAGCCTGACCACATACAGAGGCCCAACATTGAAGTAGCACCCTCAGGCATTCTACAAGCATAAATTGCACATCACATTTCTCAACTACCTATTACATTTTTGAAGGCCCTGGAGCACCAGGACAATGGAATAACCAACAAAATGACCCCATTTTGGAAAGCTAACACCCCAACATGTAATCTATGAGGCATAATGAGTCTTTTGAATGGTTCATTTTTTTCCAGAAGTTTTTGAAAAATGTGGGGAAAAAAATGAAATCGCATTTTTTTTACACAAAGTTGTCCATTTATAAGATATTTTTATCACATAGCATGTACATAGCAAAAATAGCACCCCAAAATACATTCTGCTACGCCTCCTGAGTATGGCGATACCACATGTGTGAGACTTTTACACAGCCTGGCCACATACAGAGGCCCAACATTGATGTAGTGCCCTCAGGCATTCTACAAGCATAAATTGCACATCACATTTCTCAACTACCTATTACACTTTTGAAGGCCCTGGAGCACCAGGACAATGGAATAACCAACAAAATGACCCCATTTTGGAAAGCTAACACCCCAATGTATAATCTTTGAGGTATAAAGAGTCTTTTGAATGGTTCATTTTTTTCAGAAGTTTTTGGAATATGTGGAAAAAAAATTAAAACGCATTTTTTTTTTACACAACATTGTCCATTCATAAGATATTTCCAACGCACAGCATGTACATAGCAAAGATTACACCCCAAAATACATTCTGCTACTCCTCCTGAGTATAGCGATATCACATGTGTTAGACTTTTACACAGCCTGGCCACATACAGAGGCCCAACATTGAAGTAGCACCATCAGGCATTTTAAAAGCATGAATTACACATATCATTTTCTGACTACCGATCACATTTTGAAGGCCCTTCATATTTCTAACACATGGCATGTACATACTAAATAACAAAAGATTACCTGTCGTTATGTAGTGCAGTGGTCCACAGAGGAGAGCAATCAGTTCAGGCAGCAGGCAGGGATGTGGTCAGCGACAGCAAAAGCAATTGTCCAGGCAGCAGGCAGGAATACTGTCCATAGTTCGTACAGGTAGAGATACTGTCGGCACAGCCAAAGCACAGCCAAAGCATTGTTCCAGGGTAGCAGGCAGAGACGCCCATGCAGAAATACTGTCCATAGTCAGTAGAGGCAGCAGGCAGAGATATGATCAACACAGCCAATGTATTGGTCCAGGCAGCAGGAAGAAACATGGTCTGAAAAGTCCTGGGTCATTACAGGCAGCAACATGGTCAGCACAGCCAAAGTATTGGCCCATGCAGCAGGAAGAAACATGGTCCAGATAGTCCTGGGTCATTACAGGCAGCAATATGGTCAGCACAGCCAAAGTATTGGTCCAGGCAGCAGGAAGAAACATGGTCCAGAAAGTCCTCGGTCATTACAGGCAGCAACATGGTCAGCACAGCAAAAGTATTGGACCAGGCAGCAGGAAGAAACATGGTCCAGAAAGTCCTGGGTCATTACAGGCAGCAATATGGTCAGCACAGCCAAAGTATTGGTCCAGGCAGCAGGAAGAAACTTGACCCATAAAGTCCTGGGTCACTACAGGCAGTGATATGGTCAGAACAGCCAAAAGTATTAGTCCAGGCAGCAGGAAGGACTATCAAGCTTAGGGCCAGGGGGACGGGGTAGAGGCTTCTCCCACCCAAATGCTTTGAAGCCTCCGGGAAACCAGACCCTGTTCTGGGAACACAGAAAACCAAAAACTGGTTTTCTATACTCCGAACGCTTTTTCTGGAGCCCCTCACATATGTGAGACCCCTGTCTACTAAAGTAGAAGGGCAAAAGATCAGTCCAAGTGACAGGCAAAAGAAATGGTCAATTAACAGGCCGAGGTCGGTGCACGTGGAGGTCAAAAATGTGGTTTAAAACGGCAGGCAAAGGCATAATTGGTAAACAGGCTGAGGTCGGTCCACGTGGTAGTCAGAAACATGGTTTAAAACAGCAGGCAAAGACATCGTCGGTAAACAGGCCAGGGTCAGTTAACGTGGAAGGTAAAAATGTGGTAGCAGGTAAATGATCCCAAAAGGCTGAAACAGGGAAATTACAATCTTAAAAATAAGGGGAACTAATATCTGACAGATGTGTGATAAATTTTGAAACAGTCTCCAATGCACAGGCCAGGTTGGGAGGGACAATCGGGGCAATAGAAACTCGTATCTCTTCTAATTCCTCTTTTGATGCAAATACAACATTTCCTCTGGCGTCTTCTTCCGGATTCTGTGGGGGGATGTTGTAGGGAAAATGTTGCTCATGAAGCCGGCTCACACAATCAGAGCGAATGATTTCTGGTACGGGTTCTTGTTTGTAAATGAGGGCAATGAGAAGATCTTCAATATATTTGAGGAAGGTGTTGGATGGGTCTTGGGATGCTTTTTGGAAGCAGACAAAGGAATTGTACAGGGCCATATGAAAAAGTTGAAACGCCATCTTCTTGTACCAAAAACGTGACTTTCTGTTTGACATATAGGGCTGCATCATCTGGTCATTTAAATCTACCCCCCCATGAACATGTTATAGTCCTGGAAACATTGAGGCTTTAAAAAGGTGCCGTGTCGTCTCTGAACCTCCAACACGGTGTCATTGTGGATGGTAGAGAGGATGTGAACCTCTTTCTTGTCCCTCCACTTCATCACCAACACTTCCTCATTTCTCATAAAGGCATATTCTCCTTTATTTAGCTGTTGGGTCAATAAATTTTGTGGGAATCCCTTCCGTTTTTTTTTAAGGTGCCGCAGGCCAGGGTGTCTTTGCTGTAAAGGTGGCGAAATAGGGGCAGGCTGGTATAATAATTATCAATGTATAAATGGTAGCCTTTTCCAAACAGGGGGTATGCCAGCTCCCAGACAATCTTCCCACTGGTTCCAATATATGTGGGGCAATCACGGGGCTGGAGCTGGGAGTCTTTTCCTTCATAAATTTATAATGAGTATACATAGCCGGTGGCTCGCTCACACAATTTGTACATTTTTATCCCATACCTGGCTCTCTTGTTTGGTATGTACTGCTTGAACTGCAGCCGGCCAGTAAAATGTACAAGGGACTCGTCCACACATATTTTTATCGGAGATTAAGACTTCTGCAAATTTCTGTGAAAATGAATTGATTAGGGGCCGTATTTTGTAGAATTTGTCATGGTTGGGATGACTTCGGGGAGAGCACTGCGCATTGTCATTGAAATGCAGGAAACACATTATTGTATCATAGCGTGTCCTGGACATAACTGCTGAGAACATTGGCATATGGTGGATGGGGTTGGTGGACCAATAGGAATGATGTTCGTTTTTCTTTGTAAGTCCCATATTAATAGCAAGGCCCAAAAATATTTTGAATTCGTCTAGCGTGAGACGACGCCAATGACATAAACGGGCATAGGAGAAATGGCTGCAATGAATTGTTCTGCATACAAGTTTGTCTGGTCCACAATGCTCTGCAGCAAATCCTCAGGGAAAAATAAAGAAAAATATTCATATTGGGTATTTGTGGTGTCGGGCTGCACACCTGGCTGCACTGTGAAGGGGGGGATTCTAGCAGACCCCGAGTTGGCAGGCAACCATAAGGGGTTTGCCAGGGCTTCGGGAAGGTAGGACAGGATTCTTTGGGCAGGGCGTCAAGTTCCATTACTAGTTCCAGGCTCCACTTCCTGGGGTCTGGCGCTGCTGGTGGAAGTAGTACTGGGCTCCACTTCCTGGGGTCTGGCGCTGCTGGTGGAAGTAGTACTGGGCTCCACTTCCTGGGGTCTGGCGCTGCTGGTGGAAGGCAGGTCTTCAGATATTGGGCCTGATCTTCTAATTCTTTTTGGAGGGGGGGGGCGGTTTCCTCCTCTGATTCTGTCTCCGATCTGCTATACTCCACTGGATCGTATTCCGAACCAGAATCAAATGATAGGAGCTCCCCGCTGCTCTCATCATCCGACATAGCGAGGATCTCATATGCCTCCTTGGGTGTGTACACTCTCTCAGACATGATGGCGGGCCTGTGCGATGTTTTTTATGAGGGTACTGTTATTGAGCCTGTGACCTGGGCTGTGACTGACAGGCTGTGACAGATGCTGATGGGCTGTTATTGATGGGCTGTGACAGATTCTGACAGGCTGATGGGCTGTGACAGATGCTGACGGGCTGACGGGCTGTGACGGATGCTGACGGGCTGAGACGGATGCTGACGGGCTGTGAGAGATGCTGACGGCTGACAAGCTGTGACGGATACTGATGGGCTGAGACGGATGCTGACGGGCTGTGACAGATGCTGATGGGCTGATGGGCTGTGACAGATGCTGACAGGCTGTGACGGATGCTGACGAGCTGTGACAGATGCTGAAGGGCTGTGATGGATGCTGACGGGCTGTGACAGATACTGACAGCTAACGGGCTGTGACAGATAGGCTGTGACAGAGGGGCTGTAACAGATCTTGATGGCTGTAACAGTCCTGACGGGCTGTAACAGATCCTGACAGGCTGTAAAAGATCCTTACGGGCTGTGACAGATCATTACGGGCTGTGACAGATCCTGACAGGCTGTAACAGATCCTGACGGGCTGTAAAAGATCCTGATGGGCTGTGACAGATCCTGACGGGCTGTGACAGTTTCTGAGGGGCTGAGACAGTTTCTGACGGGCTGTGTGACAGCGCTGGTGACAGGTTCTCTTTATTGGGGGGGGGGGCTGTGTGCTGTGTTGGTGTACACTGACAGTAAACTGACAAGACACTGTTACCCACTGATCTCCTCTCCTCAAACGATCAGTGTGAGGAGAAGCAGAAATCAGATAGTAACTGACAGGGCTGTGTTTACATTTGTGACCGGCTGTGATTGGACACAGCCGGTCATGTGGTAAACAGCCAATTTCATTGGCTGTTTACCTTGATCGGGCAAGCGCTGTGTCCAAGGGACACCCACTCTCCCCGATTGCCGGCGTGCACTCCTCCGGGGGCGCACTTCATGCACGCCTCTGCACTTCATTCCTATGAAGTGACCGGCTGTGTTTTGCCACAGCTGATTTTATCGGCTGTTTACCCTGATCGGGGAAGGCCCGTGTCCCGAGAACAGGGGCCATCCGCGATCACCGCGCCCCCCCCCCCGGGCGCGTGGTACACTGTTATCCTCAGGACGTCATATGATGCCCAGTCAGGATAACTCAGCCACTTCCGAGCCGTCATTCTGTATACGGCGGTCGGTAAGTGGTTAAAGGAATATATATTTTTTTTTCACTTTAATCATGATTAAAATCACTGCTCCTGAAAAACAATCTTTTTTTGGCATTGATACATGTCCCCTAGGGCAGTATCCGGGTCCCCATACACTTTTTATGGAAATAAAAAGGCATATAAGCCTTTAAAATGAGCACTTTTGATTTTTCCTGTTCGAGTCCCATTGAATTTAATAGGGTTTGTGTATTCAAACAAACGTATTGCCCATTCGGGGTGTTCTGGTGCAAACCAAACTGGGGGGTGTTCAGCTCATCCCTAACTGTAACCTTAGTTTCATCCAGACTGGCCCACTTTAATTTTGCAAACATGCACAAATACAGCATATAAACTATACGCAATTGTGCAAAACAGTCAGCAGATAATACTCCAAACACCTGGTGTTAGTGCTTCAATCATCCCGGCACCATGGTTGTTATGGTGTCAGGATGATTGAAGCGCATTATTTCTATCATTACATTGTAATATAAAATGAAACAATTCAACTCAGTTCAACTCACCATAATGCAGAATCAGTGGGAGCCCTGGGCATGTCACTTTCCACCGTCACCTGCCGCCAGATGTAACATTTCGCTTGCCACCATCACCTGCTGCCAGATGTAACATGTCACTTACCATCGTCACCTGCCGCCAGATGTAACATATCACTTGCCACCCATTGCATGGCTCTCTCTCCCTCCCCTTCAGCTGGGCATGCTGGGGGCTGCAGTTTCCCTCTTAGGATTGCAATGGGCTTGCCAGCCCTCGGGACTACATGTCCCATAATCATACTTTGTGCTCTTTTTTTTCCCTGCCCAACAGGAAGGAAAGGGCACTGCTCCCCGCTCCCGAGTACAGCAGCATGAGGAAGAGTGGGGGCGGGGAGAAGAGCCTGCAGCTGTTCTCTCTCCATACGGAGACACAGCCACTCTCCCAGCTGGTGGCCGAAGGAGGAAAGGGGAATGGGCAGGAAGCAGAGAGCGGTGGGGCAGCACAGCATCTCCTCCTTGGACCCGCTCACCGCTCCTATCACTTGCTGGTGGGGAGAGCACGCGGGAGAGAGATCTGTGGCACCTGGGCTGCACCCGCCCAGGATCAGCCCTGCTCTTGGCCATGTTTTCATAGCCAGAAGCTGCAGTGGCTGGTGACAGTGCCAAGCAAAGTCACTGAAACCGGCCCACTGAGCTATCGGCCCACCGGTAAACTCCCGGTAGTCCCGATGGCCAGTATATGCCTGGTAACACGTCATTTTTGAAATATCAAATAACAGATTTATTAAACCATTATTTGACCATCTACCATACTATTCTAAACATGGTTTGATGTTGAATTTCTTGTAAACATAGCACGCTTTTTATTATTAAAGTATATGTAAACCCTCACCTTGTAAAACAACCCATTCAGTTTAAAATAGAAATGAAAGGCAAAACATTTGTGAATGGATATAAAAAAAAATTATAAACAACTTTTTTATTATAAATGATCACATAATCTCTGTTCTCAGCTGCATAAGAGCTGGGGGAGGAGAAACAGCAGCCAGGGTGGATAAAAATTAATGATTTTAAAAAAAAAAATCAAAAAAATCTGATTTTATTTAATTTAAATCAGATTTTTTTTTTATTTGAATACATTTTTTTTTATTTTTAGCAAATTTATTTTAATAATATGCTTTTGGAGTAACAACCTATCTAAAGATAGTTTTCTATTTAAGATACATTCATAATTTAGTTTATTCAGCATAAAATGGAGCTTGGTTATGTAGCATGAGGCTGTATATTCTGCAATATTTACATTTTTGGTAAACTCATTCAATGAATCCAAGCTCTGAAAGCTGAGATAACCTGCACTGCATTGATGCATTCACACAATGTCACAGTAGCCATGAGAGAAAAAAAGTTCAGGAATATTCCTTTATCCCATTTACTGGTGATTTAAATAATTTAAATCAAATCCACCCAGAAAGCAGCACGCTGATCTTCTCAGTGAATGGCTGTGCAGGGAGGGGGGCATGTTTGAGTTCTCAACACTCTCAAGCTAGAAAACTGACTACGGTGTGCGCTCATGCTTAGAGTGGTCAGTTCTTAATAGGAAAGCAGAGGGACTGGCAAAGACACCAGCTATTTCACACAAAGGAAGCATTACAAAGAGAACAGGATACTTTTTTATACAAATAAATGGTATAACAGACACATATCAGAAATATGAAGTGTTGGGTTTACATATTCTTTAAGTCTTGCCAAGTTAAAGCAAACAGGCTGCCTGATAGCAACCATGGTAAGAAGTGTGTAGTAACTTTCCACAGGTTGCCTTGTTGCATTCTTCATCCACTGAAGCTGTGAAAAATAAGTAGTACTTCCTGCTCTGGGGTAGCAGGTGCTTTCTACATTGCCTTCTACAATGTAATACTTGTTGCCTGAGTAAATCATTGTGAAACCCAAGCGATATTACCTGAGGATCCTTTGATCTGTTTAACCACTTCAGCCCCGGAAGATTTCCCCCCTTAATGACCAGGCCATTTTTTGCGATACGGCACTGCGCCGCTTTAACTGACAATTGCGTGGTCGTGCAACATTGTACCCAAACAAAATTGATGTCCTTTTTTTCCCACAAATAGAACTTTCTTTTGGTGGTATTTGATCACCTCTGCGTCATTTCTGATCACCGCTATAAACAAAAAAAAAAGCAACAATTTTGAAAAAAACAAACAAACAATATTTTTTACTTTTTGCAGTAATACCTATCCAAAAAAAAATATAAAAAAACAAATTTATTCATCAGTTTTGGCCGATATATATTCTTCTACATATTTGTGGTAAAAAAAAAAAATCGCAATCTGCGTATATTGATTGGTTTGCACAAAAGTTGCCACGCTTACAAACCATGAAAATTAATTTATGGCGTTTTTACTATTTTTTTTTTCTTTTTACTGGTAATGGCGGCGATCTGCAATTTTTATCGGGACAGCGATATTG
>BLSH010032310.1:116470-130248 GCA_018402905.1 Glandirana rugosa
GGGGACGTTTCACGGCGGGATCCGGACCAGGAACCACCGGATCCGGTTCTATGTCACAACGTAGTGTGCGTATGTATATATGATATATCTCTCTTCTCTTCCTGCCGAGTACTGCACTGTAGGGGGAGACAAAGAGCACAGCACACACTGCTTTCACTTTCACAGTAAACAGTGTGACGAGGCTCCCTGCAGTGCCGTTTGGCTGAGGAACGGAGCGCTCCAGTCCTCATCCCCTCCTAATCTGGGCATACAGGGGGCCCTTATGGGCCCCCCCAGCATGGGGCCCGGTCGCCATGGCGACTCCTGCGACCCCTATCCGCCCGCCCCTGTATATAGTATATATGTATGCGTGTGATGCAACACTGTATCTTGGCCTAGGCCACCAAGGACCAGGCCTAGGGCGGCACTTTGCAGGGGGGCAGCACGAAAATATTCCCCGATGGCTTGCACTACACTTTTAGTCTTATTGGGTGGACTGGGCCAGGAGACAAACTGGTCTGGCACCCCCATAAAGCGGCTGCACTTGCTGCCGGTATGATAATACCGGCAGGCCCCCATCAGAGGGGGACAGCCCATACATATGTAGGGGACCCGAGCGTCCCAAGGGGCCCAGGTGGTGGGCCCCAACCAACGAGTTGTTGTGCTGCCTCATATCCAAACAGGAAGTGTGAGGAAATCTCTTAAGGAAAGCCATTCCAATCCCCCCAAGGCCCTCAGAACTAGTGTCCCCACTAGGAAATTTCAGGGCGGGTCTTAAAAAGGAAGGGGTGTGGCCTTGACAGGAAAGGGTGGCCCATATTTAAATTAGGGGGTGCATGAATTTAGTCAGGCCTAGGGCAGCACAAAACCTAAATACAACGCTGGTGTGATGTAAGGGACCTCAGTCTGTAAGCTCCTTGAGGATTGATAAGAATGTACATTATATTTAAATCGCTATATAAATTGTTGGTGCTATGTAACTACTTGAAATAAATAAATAGCAATTCATGACAGCTAGTAATTTACACTGGCAATTAGGAAATGATAATGATATACACTGTGACAGCAGGTCCTTATGCAGTGTGACTGTGATAGATGACAGCACTATCCAGCATGGAGTGTCTAGCATGAGTTCATTTTGAAATTGGAGACTTTTTATCTTTCACAATACAGGGGCTGCACTTAAAGAGGAACTCCAGGCTCCTTCAGAAAAAATAAAAGTCAGCAGCTATAAATACTGTAGCTGCTGACTTTTAATATTAGGACACTTACCTGTCCAGGAATCCAACGGTGCCCTCACCCGAGCCAATTTTTCAATTGGCTATCAGGTGCTGCCGCTGCCATCTACACTAAGGGAAACTGGCAGTAAAGCCTTGCTGCTTCACAGCCGGTTTCCAACTGCGTATGCACGGAGCGCGCTGCACTCTGTAAATGGGCTGGCTGCGGGGGGGAAGGAGGAGCAGGGGGGCCGAACTTGCCGTGGCAAACTTAGCTGGATATGGGAGCAGGTACCTTTCAAACCAGGTACCCTCTCCCCCCCCAAAAGGTGGCAGCAGAGGCAGAGAGGAGGCAGCCAAGTGAAGCTTCCCCTTTTGGGTGGAGCTCCACTTTAAGTTTTCTTAGCTAGTTGGGGAAAGGACAAGCAGGGCATCATAAGGGAGCTTGCCAATGGCCACAAGAGCCTGAAAATGGCCAGAACTCCTTTGTTACAAACTGCCCGATAGCTTGACACAATCCAGATCCGAATCCTGATTCACATAAATCATCTTGCTAATCTTTCACATATTGAACTTGCGGAAAATGCATACATATATCCACAGCTCAGCTTTTGAGCCACAAGTGGCAGAAACGATGCATATTGGTGACAAATGGAAAATCTTCCCGACCATATAGCAATAATAGAATAGAATGGACATTTTGTCAGACAGTCTTCTATTATCCAGGGAAAAATCACTAAAGCCTCTGGCAACCTTTACTAAATGCAGCCAGGGATTTCATTTCTCTTATTATAATGTGATATATTTTACAGCTGTTGGAATACGCTTGATGTTTTTCATCGGCATTTAAAGATGATAGAGAGAGCTGGATAGGGACATCCGTTGATCTACTGCAATAACCAAAGTTGATGACCACTGGCTCATCAAAGCCTTCTATAGACTTTAGTTTTCCCTAGTAAGATGATCCAGGTTTTATATCTCCCAATAAAATGAGTGGCCTAGTCGACCCTCTTTTTAGTTGCTAAGAAGATCAAGTGCTCCTGGTTTCAGGTAACATCAAAGAAGAAAAGATTTATCAGCAAATGCTTGAGGAATGCAGCTAAGAAGCTTTCAGTATAAATCTAATGAGTGCGTTCTGCCACCTTGTGGTGAATTGTGGCCAGTAGGTTTCTACTAAGCTTTACTGTAGATCAAACTTAAAAGTGTGAAGCCAAAGAGTAAACTTCTTTTGTTTGCTCCCTTTTAATATGTTAAATATACAGTTGTAAGCATTTGGTAGTTCCTATTTTATAGAAAAATGTTTTAATTTTGTCAGAAATTCCGAGCCGTCCTGTATCCTGTGCTCTCTGCCTGTTGTATATTAAAGAGGAGACTATTAGGTGTCCTATTTCTTATATTAGGACTACAAGTCAAGTTATGCCTATGCTTTGGATTTCAAAACAGTGGGAGTGGTTCAGTATTTTAGCAAAAGAAAACTGGGCAGGGCTGGCACCACCCAGTCCACAAAAATACTGCGTGTTTTATGCTCACAAGAAGAAATTAAGTGTCTAGTGCATTTCTGGAAGATCAGCCAGTATTTTTCTGTACTTGCAAGATCTTTAAAAAGATAAAACAAGGGCAAATGTGAATCTATTGCAGAAATGTACTGAATACAGTTTTTTTTAATTATTATTAATTTGTCTTCACGTATGCTTAAAATTTCACCTATGGCTAATGGTGATATAGAAGAAGTGCAAAAATGCCTGAATGTGCCTGCATACAATTTTCATACATCCTCTAGAGACTATAAGTAGCCCCAAAACCTAAGGAGGTTTATTATACAAAAAAAAGCAAAACAACTTAATCTAGAAAATTGGTGTCTGGGTCTGCCCCCTCCTTCCTACCCAGTTGTTCTATTGGTCTGTGAAAAGGAACCAATTACATTTCTAGACTAACTGTGGGGCTTCATAGGTAGGTGGCTGCTGGCCACGATAAAGCACCAACATCCTACATGAAATCCCATGCAACTTTATGCTCATCATACACATCACAATCTGACTGTACAATCATATATTTTAGATTTACCAAAACAATATAATATGAGGATTAACTATCCAAACCATTTGTATGCAATCAGGAGGGTACTTGCACTATAAAGTTGTTCGCCTGGCTTTGGACCTCCACTTCATTTGCATACCTCCCAACTTTTTGAAATGGGAGCGAGGGACATTTATTAGGAAATGTATGTAGGCATAGGACACACACCCTGCCACACCCCCTTAAAGGAGAATTATACACAAAAATTATTATTTGAACCCACAAGTGCTTTATTTTTACCACTACTATTCCTTTATATTGGCTTTTGAAGTTTGCTAATGCAGCAATTTAGTAATTAAGTCAAAGATTTAGCACTGGGAAACACTTTTTGAAGGATAAATAGTGCATTTTATATACAACTATATAGATCAGACCCAAATGAGGGACAAATGAGGAGGAATGAGGGACAGAGGGACATTGTTCCAAATGAGGGACAGTCCCTCAAAATCAGGGACAGTTGGGAGGTATGTCATTTGTACTACCCACTTATAGTGTGTTTATCTTCACTTAATCCATACTACTCACCTAGGGCCTATTCACTTTCACTTTATCTATACTACTCACTACTCACTGGACTTTTTACCTTCACTTTATTTATGCTACCCATTTAGTGACTGTTTACCTTCACTTCATCTGTGCTACCCACTTATGGACTTTTTTACATCCACTTCAGCTATACTGCCCATGCAGGAACTTTTTACCTACACTTCATCTATACTACCCACTTAGGGACTGTTTAGCTCCTCTTCATCTATACTACCCACTTAGGGGCTGTTTACTTTCACTTCATCTATACTACCCACCTATGGACTTTTGTTTCATCTATACTACCCACTTATGGACTTTTGTTTCATTTATACTAGCCACTTAAGCCACGTACACACGGGCCGAATGTCGGGGGACAACAGCCGCTTCCCAAAAAAACGGCTGACATTCAATCCGTGTGTATATGGGTCTGTCCGACAGAAGCCAGCCAAAAGCCAGATTTGCATGCTGGAAAACCAGCAGCCAGAGAGCGCCGATTGGAGTGTTCTGGCAGGGGGAGGGGGGGCACCCCCCTGTCAGAACACAACAGCTCAACGGGAGATTGCTGAACTTACCTGGCATGGTTAGTACAGTGGCTCTGACCGAAGCTGTCTGTGTCTACCCGGCTTTAGGGACTGTCCACCTTCACTAGATCTACACTACCCACTTATGGAATTTGGTGCACGTAACGTGCTGCACTGTTGCTCTGCCTTTGGTGCCCTAAATTATTCTGTAATTGCTTAAAAAGTGTTACCTGGAATTTAGCTTTAATTTGTCAGTCACATATGTAAAATCCATCTAAATCTACTAGTCCATCTAACATCACCCTCTCCAGACAGTGATCCCATCCAAGGGTGTCTTCCATAAAAAAAGACACCCTAAGACAGGAAGTGGGCTACTGCCCAGATCACCAAATGAAAATAAAGGGGTAAAAAAACAAAAAAAATGGGGGTTCAGATATGCTTTAATTATGCATTATGTAATAAAGGGTTAGAACATTTGTCATTTTTTGTTTCTGTCCCAGAAGATGTATCCTATATTCATGTTCTGGTGTGAACTGTAAAATGTAAAGTGTTATTAACGTCATTTTTTTTTTAAAATTAAAATACCAAACAACTTATACTTACCTGCCCTTTGCAATGCTTTTGCACAGAGCGGCCTCATACCTTCTTCTCTGAGATCCCCAGCTCACGCTCCTAGCTCCTCCTCTTCTTGGTGTGCCACCATAGGAAGCTGTTTCATATGGTGGAACACCTGCATGCTTAATTCCAAGCTGCGCTATCTGCATCCATAGACACAGACCGTGCGGCTCAGCTCAGCCCCCCTCTACCTCATCACAAAAATTGTCTGATAGCAGCAGGAGTCATTGGCTCCCACTGTTGCTTAAGTCCTTGTGTGAAGAGAAAGAGAGAGGAGATAAGACTGCAGCCTGGACAGTGCTGGATTGCTGACATGCTCAGGTAAGTGAGGGGGAGAGAATTAGTGGGGTGTTTTTTTTTTACCTTAATGCATGGAATTCATTAAGGTAAAAAAAAACACCTAAGCCCTTAGAGTGACTTTAAATTCCCCATCACTTTTTGACCATTGTCACCAATCTAACCAGCAGAGACACCAACAGTAATAACAAACTGACAGGGGTTCTAATCTTCACCCACTATATCAAAAACTATAAAAAATCTTCATTTTTGCTTTATATACTGTACACTTTAACTTCTTCTGGCCCTGCCGGGCGGGACATGCGCCGTACCGGTATGACCCCCAGTCCAGACACATTTTGTGCACCATTGGGAGTGGGCAGTGCAGGGGCGTAACGATAGGGGTTGCAGGGGTTGCGATTGCAACCGGGCCCCATGCTCCAGGGGGCCCATGTGCTTCCCTTGTACACCTGGATAGGAGGGATGGCGGGGGCGACATTTAGAGGAACCATAATGGAGGAGATTGGATCCTCTATATGCTGCCCCCGCTGCCCCTCCTATCCAGTTTACTTGTCTTCTGCTGTTCCCAGGGTCCGGATGCGGGACCGTAATAAAGGGACCCGTGATGGGAGTAAAGGGGCCCAGGATCAGGGGTCAGTCAGGGGGGCCCTTCCTAATTTCTTGCACCTGGGCCCTGAAGGTTCTAGTTACGCCTCTGGGGCAGTGGTATCATCTTCAATGTCTGTGTCCCTTGGACACAGCACATCACTGTTCAAGGTACGGGCCGGTCTATCAGGGATCTGTGAGTTTACAGTGATTTCTGTGATTTCAGTGTCAAAACTCTCACATTGCAGCCATCTACAGAGCTTGATTGCAGCCACACCAATGTAACACACACCAGTGTGTCAACATCTGTGACTGTCCCCAGTGCACCATGAACATCTATCTTAGTGTCTCCAGTTCACCATCAACATCTGTCAGTGTCACTAGTGCACCATCAACATTTGTTGGTGCCCCCAGTGCATCATCAATATCTGTCCTAGTGTCCCCACTGCACCATCAATATCTGTTAATGTCACCAGTGAACCATTAACATCTGTCTGTGTCCCCAGTGTATCATCAATATCTGTTGGTGTCCCCAGTGCACCATCAATATCGGTCAGTGTCCCCAGTGCACCTTTAACATCTGTCATTGTCCCCTGTGCACCTTTACATTGGTGTTCTCAGTGCATCATCAACGTCTGTCATAGCATCACCAGTGCAGCATCAGCATCTGTCATGGTGTCACCAATGTAGCATCAACATCTGAATGTCCAGAAAATTGCACACAGGTGTGAAGGCCTTCCAGATTCTGAGCATGACAGATAAGAGTAGTGGGAGTGCTCACTGTCATATTCAGATCCTGAATATGAACCCATGGAGAGCAGCGGTTCAGTAACTGATTAAGAGGAGGAAAGGGTCCCAACAAAAAGAATGAGACCTTAACAGGCAACCGCCAGCAGCACTGTACATCCTGGTGAAGTGGTGAACACCAGCAGTGCAGTACACACACATGTAAGGCCAAATACAAGTAGTGGGGTGTCACATTAGCCACAAAGGATTAGGGCCCATATACTAATGTCCCAGAGGTGCTTGCAAATTGTGTATGACTTCCCTCTAATTCAGCAGCACCTACGACCCCCCCCAAGTGCAGCCAGGCCCTCAGATAGTAACCAAAAATTTTACTCCCATTAATTTTTACATTTTTTTAATGTGAAAACCTGCATGGATGAAGAATTTAAAAATTTTCCTTGGACTTACACTGAATATGGGACTCCCCCCAATAAAATTAACTTACTGGTCCACACGCCCCATTCACCATATGCCACTCTATTTCTCCATTATGCCTAGGACACGCTATGCAATAATCATGAGGTTTTCACACTTCAATGATAATTCCACGTGCCCTCCCGGAAATCATACTGCACACAACAAGCTGTAGAAAACTAGGGCACTCATCAGTTTTTTTATGCAAAAAATGTCTGAAGTGTATACTGCTGACAAAAATATCTGTGCTGATGAGTCCCTTATCCATTTTACCAGCAGGCTGGGCATCAAATAGTTTATCCCTAGTAAATGGACCAGATGGGGGATGAAGTTATACAAACTTTGTGAGAGGGCTACAAAGTACATGTATAACTTCTGGGTTTATGAGGTAAAAGACAGCCAGCTGGAGCCCCCTGAATGTCCAACCTATATGATAACAGTGGAAGAATTGTGTGGGACCTTATATCACCCCAATTATATCAGGGATTCCACCTCTAAGTGAATAATTTTTATTCCAGTCTGCCCCTTTCCACCACCTTTATTTCTAGCAAACTTCAGCCTATTGTACAATGCGCCCACTGAAAGGGTTCCCACAAAGATCGCTCGCCAAAAAGCTAAAAAGGGGGGAGTAAGACAGTTTGCAGAATGAAGACATTTTGGCCCTTAAATTCAGGGATATACAGAATGTGTATGTTGTTTCCTCCATCCACAAAGACAACTCAATGGAAATCCAATGGCACAGTCCAGTCCAAAAACCTGATTGCATACATGACTATAATCAGTACATGGGAGGTGTAGAATATAGTGACCAAATGCTAAAGCCCTACCAAGCCACCAGAAGAGTAATCCATTGGTGCAAAAAAGTGTCCAAATATCTGTTCCAATTAGCACTGTGCAATTCCTATGTCATCTTTTTAAGTCCACAGAAAGAACTGGCTCCTACCTAAAGTATCAATAGAAGATTGTAACAGGAAGGCCCTGCAGCTGAACACCTCCATTCTGATGCCATGAGCAGGCTGTATTGAAGACACTTCCCTGATGTTATCCCTCCTGCGCAAAGTCTGAAAACCCAACCAAAAAATTCTGTGCACCAGTTATAGAATAAGGTATGACTCCCTATACTTATGTCCCCAATATCCCTCCAAGCCTGGCTGCTGTTTATGAGACTGATTCTGTATCTACCATACCTCAGTATGATATTAGTGAAAGTATGGTGAAGACATTTCTGCTGCCTGAACTGACCCTCTCCTGTTAATCAACCATGCCTCTGCCTGACGTCTGAACTGACTATGGCATGTTTATCAACCATGTTTCTGCCTTCCACCTGAACTGCCTGTTATTTTACCATGTTTCCAACCTTCTGCCTGGACTGATCTTTTGCCTCTTGTGACAGCAGAAGACCCTGCCACTGTAGTTGTGGGACTGAAGATAACACGGGGTACTAAATATGCAGAGTAAGAGGCTCCAGAGTAGTGTTTCTGAGCGGTGAAAAGTACGTTTTTGGTTTTCTCCAGATTTTGTAATTCCTGGATCAGGGTCTGGAGTCTTCAAAGAGCTTTGGGTTTGGAAGAAGCTTCTACTCCGTGTCCAGGTCTTACCTGACCAAGGCCCTAAAGCCTGATGTTTCTGTCTGCTGCCTGGACCAATCCTTAGGGCACTTCCACACTGGGGGAGGTGGGGCGTTAGTGGTAAATATCCGCTAGTTTCAGGGGGTATTTACTGCTGTTATAGCTGTGCTACGGCCATGGGAGCAGTGTGCTGTTAACCCCCCACAAGGGGTTAAAACCGGGGTTAAAAGTGCTGGAGCTCCACGCTTCCATGGTGGTGTGTAGCCGCTTCAGAACCACTGCGCCATTGCTTTTATTGGGCAGGGGTGGTGGAGGAGCGGTGCATCGCTGCTCATCGCACCACCCCAAAGATGCTGCTTGCAGGCCTTTTTGTATTGTCCTGCAACTGCATCGCCCCAGTGTGAAAGCACTCCAGCTTTCACATTGGGGTGGATGCGGAGGGATTTTTGAGGCGCTTTACATGTGCTATTTTTAGCTAAATAGCGCCTGTAAAGCGCCTCAGTGTGAAAGGGGTCTTAGGCTATTTGCTGACCATGCCTCTGCCTGCTGCCTGTACTGATCCATCTGCACGTCCCACTGGCTGTGTTCCTGTGGGACACCAGTCCCACCCATCCTCTGTGAACAACTGCACTAGTAATACCATAGGTCTTTTGTTTACCTTTTGCTCAGCCTCCTGTACTTCCTGGCCAGTGAGCATAGTATTGTGCTATGGGGGCACTACATACTAGTAGCACAGGCCTTCTTGGCCTTTAGGAACAGGTACTGTTGTAGTTGAAGCTACACTGTGCTATATATAATGACATCTTCAACAGAGGTGACCATTAACAGTACATTGTTTTCTATACAGTGGTGGTTGATGTGGTATCCCCACACTCAGAAGGAGTAGCAGAATGTGTTTTTAGGTGTAATTCTGGGTATACCTATGCTGTGTGTTTGAAATATCTTACAAATTGGCAACTTCATTTTCTTTCCACATTCTCTAAAAAATTGTAACAAAAAAAAATACATTTTCAAAACAAGTTATGCTGCTTAGAAATTGGTCATTTTATGGGTGTTTCCACTGTCCTGTTGCTCCAGGGTCTCCAAAAATGTGAGAGGCAGTCAGGAAATTAGGTGTGTCATTTATGCCCCTAGAACTCCAGAAGGTGGGCCTATGTGGCTAGGCTGTTTTAGAAATAAGTTGTTACAATGACAACTTTGTAAAGAAAAAATAATTTCTTAACTTTCCATCAAATTCTGATAAAAAATTACAACACACCATGCCTCTTACTAAATACCTTGGACTCTTTTTAGTAAAAACATATTTTATTTATTTTCATCATATTCCAAAGAATTGTGAAAAAAAATGCAACTTCAAAATACTCACCATGTCTCTTACCTTAGAAAATTGAGTACTGTCCTTAATACTTTTTTTATTTGCACTAACATACAATTTTTCAGGACAAGTTTTCAGGGTGTGTCCCCTTCTTCAAGGTCTGAGCAGTACTCAAAATACTCTAAATACCTTGGAAGATTTACTTTCCAAAAAGGGGTCATTTGGTGCGGTATTTGTACTGTCTTGGCATTTTAGCGCCTCATGAAATGAGATAGGCAGTCATTTCAAATATACATATATACCAAAGCTTATAGACTCTTATATCTCTATGACTTTCACACAGTCAAAATAAAATACACTGATTTGGGTTGTTTTATGAAAGAAATGTAGCAGTATACAGTTTGGTCTAAAGAAGAAAGATTTATTTATTTTGCAACATTTTATTAAAAAATCTAAGAAAACTGTTTTTTTTTTACATTTTTTTCTTTATATAGCAAAAAAATAAAAAAAATAACCCAGTGATGATTAACCACTTCAGCCCCGGAAGGATCTCCCCTTTATGACCAGAGTGCTTTTTGCGATTCGGCACTGCGTCACTTTAACTGACAATTGCTTGGTCGTGCGACATTGTACCCAAACAAGATTGACGTCCTTTTTTTCCCACAAATAGAGCTTTCTTTTGGTGGTATTTGATCCCCTCTGCGTCACTTCTGATCACCGCTATAAACAAGCAAAAGCGACAATTTTGCAAAAAAACAAACATTTCTTACTTTTTGCTAAAATACATATCCAAAAAAAATATATATAAAATAACAAATTTATTCATCAGTTTTGGCCGATATATATTCTTCCCCAAATTTTTGGTAAAAAAATTTTTGCTATCAGCGCATATTGATTGGTTTGCGCAAAAGTTGTCGCGTTTACAAACAATGAGTATTCATTTCTGGGGTTTTTATTATTATTATTTTTTTTACTAATTACGACAATCTGTAATTTTTAGTGGGAGTGCGACATTGCGGCAGACATGTTGGACACTTTTGACACTCTTTTGGGACCATTGGCATTTATACAGTGATCAGTGCTATGAATGTGTAATGTGTAAATGTCACTGGCAGGGAAGGGGTTAACACTAGGGGGCGATCAAAGGATTAACTGTGTTCTTTGCTTTGTGTTTCTAACTGCGTGGGGGCTGGGCTGACTAGGGGAGGTGAGTGATTGTTGTTCCCATATACAGGGAACATTAGATCACACTCCTCTCCCCTGTTATAATGGAGATCTGTCTTTACACACACGGATCCCAGTTCTGTCACTGCAGCGGAGCAATCGCGGGTACCCGGCGGGCATTGAGTCCGCCCTACCCGCTCCCTGGCTCCCCGCTACACAGTGAGTGATCGAGCGCGCCTCCGGCGTCGCGCGCACACGATCCGCAATCTCGCAGACACCATCAGGTGACGCCGGTATGCGATATTGGGTCAAGTTGCCACCGTCAAGCCACGGTGGGCGGTCGGCAACTGGTTAGATACCACCAAAAGAAAGTTCTATCTATCATTCAAAAGGCGACATCACTGAAAACTGAAAATAGTCTGGCAAGGAAGGGGGTGAAACAATCCAGTCTTCAGGTGATTATTACTAAAATTACTAAAATGTTCACGTGACAGAACAGGGGGTGCCTCTACAAAAGTGGACAAAAAAATAAAATGAATACAATAAAAATCACCCCTCTCCCCTCTCTTCCCTTACAGTGTCCATAAAACATCTCCAGAATTGTATGTGCTGTCATTTAGGATTTTTGTAATCACAAACCTCTAATACCTGTGCCATTGTACTATTTCCTGTCTGCATAAACCCAACTTGATCTAAGTGTTAAACTCACAATTTATGCAAACAGTTTATTTTTCTTGCATGTGCTATAATATAACAATGAAAACGGGACAAAAAGATGAAGCAGAGGCATTACAAGGTCCTGCCAGTCATTTATAGCATGAAAATCTATTATATGCTACCTTAACAATATATTCCTGTGCAGCTCTACTTCAAAACCTCATGAACAAAGACTTCACCCCTTTATAAATGAAGAGAATATAACTAAGCCTATGAAGAAGAAAACAGAGCAAATGGGGCAACAGTGGATTATTTTTTATAAATTGCAAATAAAATTGAAATGAAGATAAAGTAGCATTTACACTTCACAGCATGAATCTTTAAAGAGGAACCGCAGTCAGCGCACATAATTTGTAATAAAAACATCATTCTGAAGCTTCACTCCAACCACTTTGCATATTATTATATATATACTGTGATTCGGTACTTGCCAAATATGCTGCAGAAATCTCCCTCCACTAAGTCTGGATGCATCCATTGTAACTGTGGGCAGCTGAAGCTGTTGCCTGTTCACTTCCTGGATTTACACAGACACACACACATACAATAAACAGCCAGACAGAGATACTCACACCACTACTTACCTGGACATTTCTCCTCTCTCGATGAATATACATGGATCTCTGCAGTCTTCTTCCTCATCCGGCCCCTTCAAGCTCTGCAGCTCTCCTTGGCTCTCCTATGACTCACCCCTCCTCCACCCTCCTGCCCCTCCCCCTCCCTTGCAGGCAGACTCTCAGGAGAGTGAGAGAGAGAGCTGTACATGATGTCATAAGCCTAGGCTAGTGACCAGACAAGAAGCATGAAGTGAGCTGTATAAAGTATTTACTGGCAGAAAAAAAAATGTTTTACTATCCAAAGTTAAAACAACAACGGGAGACAATTTAATAGATGGAAAGATGAAAAATGACTGAAGGTCCACTTTCATTTTTATAATTTATTCTGGTTAGGTTTATGTGACACTGAAAACTGGAGTTTAGTAGCAAAAATATAAAATGTTATTTACTTGTGCTTACTTTTGGTTTTGATATAGCCTGAAAAAAACTAATTTACCGCCAGACATCCCTCTGGAGTATGTTCCAGCATTATATTTTTCTTTTACCTTGTTCCTGTATTGAGAAACAGGTTTTATTATTCAATGCAAATTCTTAGGGCTCATTTCAGAAAGGGGGGGGAGGGGACTTAAAACAAGTGGTTGAGTGTTACCAATAACCCACCTAAACATGAAATGCATATACCCAGGGCTCTATAGTTGGCGCAGCTGCAATGATTTGTTTCACGCCCATGGAAAAAATGAAATGGCATGTCACATTTAACAGGCAGTACCACCGCAGAAGTGACCCATTCAAGTTGTACAAAAAAGCAATCCTCCTGCGCTTAGAAATATTGTCCCAAAGGAGATGTAATGGATGATATAAAGTAAACCATTAATGAATAGATATGAGTCTTCCTCGACACACAAGTAGTGTTGAGCGAACCTGGACTAGAACGTTCGGGTCCGTACCGAACTTTTGGGTGTCCGTGGCACGGACCCGGACCAGAACATTTCAAAAATCGTTCGGGTTCGGTCCGGGGTTCTGCTATTTTACTCCACGTGTTGAGAAGCTGCAGGGCAGCCAATCAACAAGTGTTTCACTGGTTTGCCCTTAGAAGCCATCACAGCCATGCCTACTAATGGCATGGCTGTGATTGGCCAGTGCATCATGTGACCCAGCCTCTTTATAAGCTGGAGTCACAGTGCTGCAGTCACATGCTCCTTGGGTTAGTGTAGGGAAAGGTAGCTGACTGCGTGAGGGAGAGATTTGAGACATTTTAAGACCTGATCCTGCATCCTGAGATAGATTACTTTACTACTGCTGTCTGTGCTGTTGCTCTGAGGACAGATAGCAGAAATTAGAGATTTCAAATACCGCTGCTTTGAGTTGCAGATCAAACTCTGCTTAAAACACCGATCGCTACGATCGTGCTCAACGATCAGATTGTTGGGGGAATTTGA
>BLSH010032310.1:134645-152163 GCA_018402905.1 Glandirana rugosa
TGTACCAGAACAGAGGATCGACTAAACCTTATAGGGTCGTCAGGACCTCTACAAGACAAGTAAAATACTGAAACTACACGAAAAATTAGAGGATACAAACACTCATATGTGGAAAACAATAATATGAGACTTATTTATAAAAATTGCCATAACGTGATCCAGACACGTGGGAAGAGAACACACAAACAAAGAATCATCGAAACCTACCGGTACCAGGACTCCCCCCGTCGTTCTGGAACACACATCTCAACTCGCTTGTGGACCTGCAAGCCCAAGACGACCAGGCAGGCTTGAAGCCCTTTTTCAGGCCCAGGCCCAGGCCTGCCTTGGGCTTGCTAGCGTGCCTGTTGTTTGGGGTAGACTTTGCTACAGCCATTTTTGTGCCTAAAAGTTCGGGTCCCCATTGATTTCAATGGGGTTTGTTGTCCGTGCGATCGTTCGGGTTCCGTCCGGACCCGGACCCGGACTTTTTCCCGAAGTTCGGACGGACCAGCAGAACCCGAACGTCCAGGTGTTCGCTCAACTCTACACACAAGGTCTTGCTGCCCCCCTCAGGACCATGGCCATCCAAAGCTACTAAGAAACAAACACACAAGAGAAGGGTGCACAGACCTAGTGCAATACCGTTAAAAATATTTATTCAGAGTATAATAACAAAAGGTGTATACTCACAAACATAGGAGATTAAAAAGCACATCAAAGTCATAAAATGAACAGAACATCTCCAGGACTGCTGGGATATTCCAAATCAGCTAGGAGACAAGACCATGTCCATAGTAATCAGGCTAATGCGTTTCCAGGGCGAACCCTCTTCTTCAGAGCCTATGGACCAAATGAGCTGCCCCACATATATATACATACACATATAAACTTAGTGACCTTTAATTGGAATTTACTTCCCCCCAGGGCGAGGAAAGTGCCTAGGGGTTGGATAGACCCACAATAACAAATAATCAAATCCATCCCTCTGGATATATACACATATATTGAACCAGTGCACACAGATGTAAATGCCAGTCTACTTGAGATCTTGCTTGCATACCTCCCCACAGACTCTGTATGTACAGGTATACATGCAATTGTGTCTATAAACACCCTAAAAGGGCAGATTCACACCACACCATACAGTACAATTTACAGAGGTGTACCAATTATAACTGGCACACAGCAGCGCCTCCTTCGCATACCTGCATGCACCTGTATAAAACCAGAAGCATACAGTTTTCAGGTAGTGAATATATCAGCACTGTTTGGCGGGGCTTTGTATCTCTTGGTGACCTACACTCAGGTGGAATGCACGCTGCGCGGAAAAACCCGGAAGTGCTGCTGAAATGCGTTCCACCGACATAGTGTGTCACTTCTGGGTCACCTGTGGCGTCAAGGCCAATTGGAAAGGGGAGGCTGGATGCCCAGCATGATGTGAGACAGGAGAGGGCGGCCCGGAAACATCTAACTGCAGTCACAACACAAAAATTGCCACACAACCCATATTCAAGGATAACAAGGAGTAGAGCAAAAAGCCACAGGGAAAGGAGCACAGTGCAACTATGTTGGGTAATCGGAGTGTGATCCCTGATAGACCCAAGGGCAAAGGCTATATAGCAGACTGAAGCTCAATTTCTTCATTCAACCCTTTAGGATTGAGTGAATCTAAAGTAAAGATCCAATATGCCTCTCTGGTGCATAATTTATGGTATCTCCTACCATTATCCATATCGTTACCAATTGCTTCAATGCCAAACACTTTAAGGCCTTCCAAGCTGCTACTGTGTTTGTCCATAAAGTGGTGAGGGACAGAATAGTTATCTTTAGAGGTGGTGATGTTGCTCCTATGTTCATTCATCCTTACCCTTAAAGGACGTGAAGTACGGCCCACATAAAGTTGCCTGCAGGGGCACAGAAAATCATACACTACATAGGAGGTGCCACAATTTATAAATTGTCGGATACTATGGACCTTACCATTGGTCACCACTACTTTTTTACGATGACACATAAATGCACAATTACTGCAGTTGCTGAATCCGCACTGATAGCTACCTTTCTGGTCAAAAAGTGTTGTCCAGGGACTATCCATAATACTCTTTTTCTCCCTTCTGACCCTACTGGGTGCAATCAGACTCCTTAAGTCCCTTGGTTTCCTAAAGATCAAGTTGGGATTGGGGGATAATGTATCTGTGAGCATAGGATCCTGTTTAAGTATCTTCCAATTCTTTTTTAAAATCCTTTGAATCAAAGGTGCTTTATTATTAAATTTGGTGCAAAATCTTACTTGTCCCACCTGATTATGGATGGTTGCAGGTCCTTCTCGATTTCTAACAAGGCCCTCATTGTAGGATGACCAATACTTCAGATATGTTGCTCCAACAGATCCTCATCATGCCCCTTTTCCTTAAATGTATTCCTTAGGACCACACTTTGATCCTCATAATCCTTTCTATGAATAGAGGTGCGTCTGAGCCTACAGAATTGTCCAAACAGAACATTCCTAATCCACCACAGATGATGGTAACTCCGAGCGTGGATATAGGAATTCCCTGCACTGGGCTTAAAATGTGTTCTGGAGTAGGTGCAATTATCGTCATCCACTCGCAATTCGAGGTCCAGAAAGATGAGGCATGTCTCATCCACATGAGTAAAGGAAATTCCGTAGGGGTTGTTTGAGCAGTGTGACAGGAAGCCTTTGAGTTCTTCATCTGAGCCATTCCAAATAATTAGAATGTCACCTATATAGTGGGCATATAGGACCCGATTCACTCCAAATGGGTTACTGGTCCAGAGTTATTGTGCCTACTAATAGCCCATAAAAATATTTGCATAACTGGGAGTGAACCTGGCCTCCCATAGCCGTACCCTTAACCTGCCTGAAGTAGTTGCCCAAAAACGAAAAGTAATTATGGGTAAGCATAAATTGAATGCTATCATACAGAAAACAGGCCTGGATGTGATGGAAAGTCTGACTCATAGCTAGGGAGTGCTGTATTGCTTGATGCCCAAACTCATGCTGCATTGAAGTATACAGTGATAGCCACCTATACCCTTTCTGCCATGTATATGAAGAAAGTATTTCTAATGCACGACCCGAGTCTTTAATAAAAGATGGCAGAGAGGTGACCAGATCCTGCAGGAAATGGTCCACATAGCATCCCAAAAAACTTGTAAGGCTGTCTACGCCAGCAATGATAGGCCTCCCCGGAGGGCTGACCGGGTCTTTGTGGACTTTAGGGATATGATAAAAGTGGGGTACCACCGGGTGTTTTGTATATAGAAAATAGAGCTCATCCTTGGTTAGAACTCCTACCTTAAGGGCCCTGCCCAAGAGACTTTTCAGTTCATTCTTATACACACTTGTAGGATCAAAAGAAAGCTTGGTGTAAATGTCTTTTTCACCTATGAGTCTTTCAGCTTATTGTATATACACATCTCTATCTTGAATTCTAGGTTGCTCAGATTTATTCTTCAAGCTTGACAGGGGACCCCTAATATCTTCTCTCTGCTGGCCATGTTGTTTGTACCTTTTCCCACTACATAAAGCCTTAAAACAGAACTCCGGGAAAAAACTTTTTTCCATGTCCTTGTTGCTGATCTCCTACCTTCAACAACTATGCCATCCATCTTCTTCTGAGCTCTGTAGTTCCTCTGTAGTAGCCTGCTGAACTTGCTGAAAACCGTTATTCCCCTGTGACATCCTGTTTGTAAGACCGCTGGAGCCTCTCAGTCCTGTACTGCTAGCAGCGGTCTAACACGCCCACTTGCAGTCCTCTAGCAAAAGCAGCTAGGACTTGCTTGTCGGAGTGGGGGGGGTGCTGATAAGTGCACTGGTGGGGGGCACGGTATCATCACACTGATGAGCACTGATAAGAGGCACTGGTAGGGGGCATGGTGTCACCGTATTGATGGGCATTGATAAGAGGCACTGGTAGGGGGCATGGTGTCACCGCACTCATGGGCACTGATAAGAGGCACTGGTAGGGGGCATGGTGATAAGCAGGGGCTACCATCTCTGTATTACTGGCATACTTCAAATAAATATTTTCAAGCTTTGGATCGCATTGCAGAGTGCTGCTATTCTCCTTTCCTACATTGCAACTGCGGTGGCAAACCGAGATGAGCACCTGTGAGCCACCCACCACACCATCTGGCCTGAGTGGTGACCACCTTTATGTTTGTGAGTATACACCTTTGTTATTATACGCTGAATATATATTTTAATGGTATTGCACTAGGTCGGTGCGCCCTTCTCTTGTGTCTGCATTTTGAGGATTAAATTAATATTAAAGTTATTGCCTTCTCACTGCCTGTCAAACACCATCTGAAAAGAGTTCCATATGATTAAGCTCCGAGGGATGGAGTGAAACGCGTTGGGGCGTGGCCTGGTGGGAGTCCAGGCTGAAGTTATCATTTCACTTCTGACCACCTACATGTATGTGTGAGAATTTCCTTCTCTCTTTTCACCCTCTGAAAAGAGATCCACTGTGGATTGCTTTTCAGAGGGCTGGCCCCACATACAAATTAGCCCTTGCAGGGGCAGCAGCAGAAAGGTATTGATGTAGGCATGGCTGCCACAGCTACGTCTCCCAAAATCCCTTTCTCTACACACCTGAGTGTATTTATAAACAAAAGTTCACATCAAGGGAACATTCTGTTTGAATGGGGAAAAAATGTTATTACACTATTTTCTGTGCTGGGCGAATGTTTTTCATTTATTTAAAATGGAACATAACATTTGCCACTAGATGATGCTAAGCAACATAAGAATTTTTTTAGGCGATGCTTAGTGCCATCTATTTTCTGGGTGGTGGCTTCCTGGAGTTGGTGGGGATGGTGGGGGGGGGGGTACACAGTGACATGTGCTAGCAAAAAACAATCACAAGAGCAGAGCAGTGACACTATGGTGACATTGTACTACTGTGGCTTGTGATCAGAGACACTGGTTGGCTGCTCTGATGACACTGAGTGCCAGTGCAGCCAGCCAGTGTTTCTGATCACTAGCCAGAGCAGTACAATGTCACCACACCAGTGCAGCAAGTCAGTGAGTCCTTGATCCCCGCCTCACTAGTACACCATATGTCATCATACCAGTATATTATGATGCCATACAACTACAGCCAGTCACAGTGTCCCTGATCACCACCACACTAGTCAAGGTGTCACCAGACCAATGTAGTCAGAAACAGTGCTCCTGATTGCCGCCACACCAGAGCAGTGCAGCCAGCAGCAGTGTTCCTGATCACTGCCACACCAGCCCCAGTGTCATTAGACCAGTGTAAGCCAGCAACAGTGTTCCTGATCACTGCCATACCAGTCCCAGTGTTGCCAGACCAGTGTAAGCCAGCAACAATGTTTCTGATCACTGCAACACCATTGCTAGTGTCATCAGACCATTTCAAGCCAGCAACAGTATTCCATCCTAAACATTAAAACACCTGTACAGTGTCACAAGATCAGCGTTAGCCAGCATCAGTGTTCCTGATTACCGCCACACCAGTCCCAGTTACACCAGACCAGTGCAGCCAGCAACAGTGTTTCTGATCACTGCCACACTAACCCCAGTGTCTCCGGGCAATTGTAGCCAGCAACAGTATTCCTGATCACCACCACACAAGTCCCGGTGTAAGCAAGTAGCAGTGTTCTTGATAACTGCCACATGAGTCCCCATAAGTCCCAGTTTTACCAGACCAGTGAAAGCCAGTAACAGTGTTCCTGAACATCATCACAGCAGTCCCATTATTATTATACCAGTGTAAGTCAGCAACAGTGTTCTTGATAGCTTGTCACACCAGCCTCAGTGTCACCAGACCAGTGTAAGCAAACAACAATGTTCCTGATCACCACCACACCAGGGCCAGTTTCCAGACCAGTGTAGCCATCAACAGTTTTCATGATCGCTGCCACACTAGTCTCAGTGTCACCAGACCAGTGTAAGCTATCAACTGCATTCCTAATTGTTGCCACACCAGTGAAAATGTCTCCAGACCAGTGCAGCCAGTAAAACGTCTCCCAATTGCCAGCCATGCCAGAGCCAATGCAGCAATCAATTGTGCCCCTGATTGCCAGCACATCAGTACAGTGCCACCAGAGCCAGTGCAACCAGAATATTTTCCTGATCACTCCCACACCATTGCAATGTTGCTTCTGCCTGCTGCCTGTATTGAGCCTTTCCTGTTTGTTGACCACATTTCTGTCTGCTGTCTGGACTGATCCTTTGCCTATTTGCTCATCCCATTTCTGCCTGCTGCCTGAACTGACCCATCTACATGCCTCACTGACTGTCACGTACCTGGTAGTGGAGTCTGATTGTGCAGAGGGCAACCTCTCTTACGGCCCTGGTTCGGGAACCCCTGATAGAGGAAACAGGAGATTCCGGAGCACAGGGGGGAACGAGGGCTGGTGCAGATGCAGATGGTGTTGTGAAGATCCTCCAGGAGCTCGTGCGGACAGAAGAGTGGTGATGCAGGCCGGGTCGGTATTAGGCAGGCTAGTGCGGTACAAAGGAACAGGCAAACGGGTCGTTGGGTGCAGGCAGGGTCGTAAACAGGCGGGCGGCTGAGGTACAAGAGGGTTAGGCAGAGACGTGGTCGTAGGCAGGCAGAGGGTCGGTACAGGCAGAGTTCAAACAGAGGTCAGGCAAGCCGGGTCGCAGATACAGGAAGACTGGAAAAACAGGTCACAGGAACTCACTAACACGCTGTAGAGCAGACAGCATTTGCTGCAGGGTGCACACAGTTCAAATAGAGTTGTCCAGTGCCACCTCCTCTGTGAGAGCGAGGAAACAACAACAAACTGCAACCAAGTCCTCAGCGTGAAGAAAGCACAACCAACTGCAAACAAGTCCACAGCACAATCTTCTTCTAACACTGACTATGTTCCTGCGAGTCAGCAGTTTCAGCCATCCCCATAGACAACTGCACTCCTGGAATCACAGGAACTCTTTTATTCACTCCATGTTTAGCCTCCTGTACCTCCTGGCCAGTAAACATGGTATTCCTGGGGGCAGCCACATGCCAGTGGGCTAGGCTAGTTTGGCTTATAAGAATGGGGACTGCTATAGGTGACACTGCACTAAGCTTTATTCCCTGGCCACTTGTACAGAGGCGAGCATTGCAGTACATTGTTTTTAATACAATGTTGGTTGATTTTTAAGATAAAATGTCCAGTACATAATAAATTCAAACATTAAAAAAAGTCTCACACATGTGGTATCCCTATACTCAGGAGGAGTAGCAGAATGTGTTTTGGGGTGAAATTCTAAGTGTACTTATGCTACGCCACTCACCACTCATAAATCGAAAGAGAGAATTAGTCACATAGTTAGACGGGTTGAAAAAAGACACAAGTCCATCTAGTTCAACCAAAAAAAAATGTATTATATTTATAGTGCCCTGATCATCAGTGCAGCCCCAACAGTGCCCAGAAGTGATGCCAAACTGTGCCCAGAAGTGATGCCAATCTGTGCCCATCAGCGATGCCAATTTGTGCCCATTAGTGCCTGCTCATCAGTGCCGCCCATCGGTGCCACCTATCAGTGCCACCTATCAGTGCTGCCTATCAGTGCCCATCCATGCCCATTAGTGCCACCTATCAGTGTCCATCAGTGCCACCTATCAGTGCCGCCTAGCAGTTCTCATCAGTGCTGCATATCAGTGCCCTCTATTAGTGCCCATCAGTGCAGCATATTAGTGCCTCCTCATCAGTGCCCATCAGTGAAGAAGAAAAATTACTTATTTACAAAATTTTCTGACAGAAACTGAGACAAACTTTTTAGCTAACAATAAAAAACCCAGCAATGATTAAATACCACCAAAAGAAAGCTCTATTTGTGTGAAAAAAATATACAAATGTCACATATGGGTACTATGTTGCATGACCGCGTAATTGTCATTCAAAGTTTGACAGCGCTGCAAGCTGAAAATTGACCTGGGCAGGAAGGGGGTAAAAGTGCCCAGTATTGAAGTGGTTAAATTGTGCTTAGCACAGGTCACACCTCTGCAGCCTCACAGCCATTAACAATAGTAATGTCAAAGCCTTAATGAACTCCCTACGCTGTCTGTGAGTTGTTGTTTTTTTCCATGTAATTACTACAGAGCTGCACTTAAATCCATCTCCTCTTTCTTTGCTTAATGAAATTGTCCTGTTTACCTTTGTGGGCAGATGATTTGTCTAACAAAGACAGGGGCGTGTGGAGAGTATCTTCAAAATGAATAGTTAATGAATAACAATGTTGATGCTGTTTGTAGCAGCTCTCAGATGGCTTGTTCCTGTCTCACAAACAGAGAGATGATCCATCTGTCAGATGTAAACTGCTGTTCTATGACACTTCCCCTCTGCAAACACACACTTGATGAGCACCGGGGCTTTGTCACTTGCAATGTTTATGCTCAGTGGGGACAGAATCGACACAGAATTCCTCACCCCTGGAACTGTCAACATGACAGAACGAATTTTGTCACAATGGAAAGGCGGGCTCAATGACCAAAGCAATAGCTGTTCTAGTTATCAGAGAACTGACACGTTTATAATAAAGACTTAAGCCTGGTGGGCTGCATGAAAAAAAACTGTCAGCTCCGGTCAGAGACGCTGTACTAACCATATGATATTAGTACAGTGATCTCCCCCCCGCTGAGCTGTTGTGTTTTGACAGGGTGAACCCCCCGTGCCAGAACACTCCGATCAGCCAACGGCTAAGAGCGCTGATCAGGAGCCGGTCGGCTGCTGGTTTTCCAGAATGTTCATCCGACAGAAGCTGGCCACACCAATGCCGGATGTTTTTTTTTTTTTTTGAACCGGCAAATGTCTCCCAACATTCGGCCTGTGTGTACCCAGCTTAAATAAAAAATGTGATGGGCTTACAGGTGTGTGGCCAGAACTTCTAAGTCCTCTTTGGAAAGTGGACCTCTCTTTACAAGCTTGCCTGAACTATCTCTGGATATTGTGCAATGTTCAGCAACAGTGTTCTTAAAAGCTGTACCATTTATCATTTAAAAGTTGCGGACACTGGGGGGATCTGTTTATAAAACATTCCTAGCAGAAATGTTAGAAGCATTTCTGCAAATTGAACGAAATGTCCAACATTTTTTCTAAGAGATGAATGCTTGTATCATCAGCTCCATCTAGTGGCCAAAATGCTGTATATTTTTCACACTGCGGAGTACTACCCAAAAGTGGAACTTCTGCTTTATGTGTAGGTGACCCCCTGACATGCCACAATTGGCATGTCATTTTTTTTGGGGGGGGAGGGGGTGGACGGGGACCCTGTTTTCACAGGGCCCCAGCTCCCACTTCCTCTGATGGTGCCGCAGAACCGGAAGGAAGTTCATCTGTCCCCCCTCCTTGCCGGCAATCTTCTGGGACACGACACCGCTCCCATAAGATTGCCTGGCCATTCATAGCGCACAGTGCGGCTCACGCATGCACAGTGCAATAGCCAAAGCCGGGCTCCCACACTTGCTATGCCAGCGCCGCACGGAGGAGGGGGAGAGGAGCAAGGCAGAAGGTGGCCGCATCACTGGACCGTGTGACAGGTGAGTGTCTGATTATTAAAAGTCAGCAGTTACACTTTTTGTAGCTGCTAACTTTTAAAAGGGTGGAACTCCGCTTTAAAAAAAACGATAACGCTTTTTGGCCAGTAGATTTGGGCTGACATGCATTATTCTCTTAGGAAAATACTGGACAACAGTGATTTACTGAAATGTAGGGGTGACATTTTAATAGAGTTTTTCTCACCGCTGCGGCATTGAGATATAGTGGCTCGGGTTGCCACCTGCTGCACTGAAAAAAAGTAGTGCATGCAGTACTTTACTTCAGCGTACACCACAACAACGCTGTGAACTGTGTGAACTGACACCATTGGAGACAAAGCATTTTGCTTTGTCTATATATTGGGGCTGTGCTGGAAAAAGCTACTAGTTAAGACCCACAGACATCTGGTGTGAATGGGCCCTTATTCACACACAGAGGCGGCCCGTAATGCAAGGCGCAGGGGCACCGCCCCCCTATCCAAAAATAGAAGTAAAAACATGTTGTGCTGTTATAAGATTAAACGTGAATCTCCAACATTAACATGATATGTACCAACAATAATTAAATAACTAAAGTCCCCAATAAATAAATGAAAATCACATGAAAAAGTAATTGATAAGTGTCCAAAGAAAAGTCCATAAAGGTGATACACAATCAAGTGCAGGTGTCCTCCAGTTCTTAATAGGTGCAACTCCCAGTGCTCCCCATAGGAAATAAGGGCAAATATACTGTATCATCTTATCAGATTCTTAGAGCTATCAAGGTCTGTACTCCCATCAGTGAGCCTGACCCCTCACTTTAGGTATAAGCCACCACTGTTTTCCAACCGCCCTGTGGATGCCAGTGATGGGAGTGACCTTATCAGTAAATCCTTGCATCCAGTATAGTATAAAAGGGTTTAATAGAGAACTACTTACAGCAGATAAGATAAAACAGGCATTAGGAAACAAACATCCATCTTTAACCCTGTTCTGGACGAAACGTATGTCAGGCTAGGTAGGGAAGCAGCGGTGACATTGTGGCGCCCCTGGAGGGTGAAGAATGGATGTTTGTTTCCTAATGCCTGTTTTAGCTTATCTGCTGTAAGTAGTTCTCTATTAAAACCTTTTATACTATACTGGATGCTGTGCAATGAGGTTTTACTCTTCTCATTGATAAACTGCACGGCTGGTCTGAGGCTCCTCAAGGATTTATTGATAACGTGTCTCCCATCAGTGGCATCCAGTGGTGGCTTATACTTAGGCCTCATGCACACAGGACGTTTTTTGGCGTTTTAACAGCTGCTGTGTTTAGCTGCAGACTTTTTTTTTCTACAGTCAATAAACCCTCCATCATGTTATCCTATGTGTTCATGCACACATAGGCTGTTATCAACTTTTTTAGCTGGGGTGTTTTTAAGCTGTAAAAAAACTCTAGACTAGCGGGTTCTAAGAGACATTTTTCAGCTGTAAAAATGCTCTAACGCTGAAAAACGTGGCTTAACAGTGTTAACGGGGGCCCATTGAATTGAATAGAAGTCACACCAGAAGTCAGATCATGATGATCCGACTTGTGGTGCGACTTGTGTACTGAGGATCTTGAAAGGGAAAAATGAAAAAAAAAGAAATGCGTAGGGTTACTGCCCAAGACGATACCAGACCCTTCGGTCTGGTATGGATTTTAAGGGGAACCCCGCTCCCAAATTTTGAAAAAATGGCTTTGGGTCCCCCCAAACTCCATACCAGACTCTTATCCGAGCATTCAGCCTGGCAGGCCAGGAAAGGGTTGGGGATGACCGAGTGCCCCCCCCAGACCATACGAGGCCACATGCCCTCAACATGGGGGGGTGGGTGCTTTGGGGCAGGGGGGGCACTGCACCCCCCCACCCCAAAGCACCTTGTCCCCATGTTGATGAGCCTCTTCCCGACAACCCTGGCTGGTGGTTGTTGGGGTCTGCGGGTGAGGGCTTATCAGAATCTGGAAGGGCTGGCCCCCCACCCTATGTGAATGAGTATGGGGTACTTTGTACCCCTATCCATTCACCTAAAAAAAAGTGTAGAAAAAAAACATACTCCACAGCTTCGGGGTCTGTGGGCGGGGGCTTATCGGAATCTGGAAGCCCCCTTTAACAAGGGGGGCCCTCAGATGCCGGCCTCCCACCCTATGTGAATGAGCATGGTGTACATTGTACCCCTACCCATTCACCTAAAAAAAGTGTAAAAAAAACACATTACACAGTTTTTTAAAGTATTTTATTAAATCAGCTCCGGTGTCTTCTCCATCCGATTTCTTCTCCCCTCTCCGGTGTCTTTTTTTGCAGGGACTTCTTTCTTCTGAGAGGTCTTCTTTCTTCTGAGGGGTCTTCTTTCTTCTGCCAGGTCTTCTGTCTTCTGCTCTTTTGCCTTGTCTTCTGTCTTCTCCTTCTGTTCTTCTTCCCATGTTGACACGACACGATCTCCCGGACCAATGCTTATGACGTCACCGCCCATCATGCCCCGAGCGGTGACGTCATAAAGGATGGGGCCTCCAGACGATGTCACCCGGTGGCCCCTCCCCTTGTCAATATAAGTCAATGCAGAGCACGGACACGGCATTAGTCCGGGAGATTGCATCGTGTCAACATGGGAAGAAGAACAGAAATAGAAGACGGAAGACAAGGCAAAAGAGCAGATGACTGAAGATCCGGCAGAAGAAAGAAGACCCCGCAAAAGAGCAAAAGAAAGAAGACGATGGAGAGGGGAGAAGAAATCGGAGGGAGAAGATGCCGGAGCTGATTTAATAAAATACTTTAAAAAACTGTGTAATGTGTTTTTTTTACACTTTTTTTAGGTGAATGGGTAGGGGTACAATGTACACCATGCTCATTCACATAGGGTGGGGGGCCGGCATCTGAGGGCCCCCCTTGTTAAAGGGGGCTTCCAGATTCCAATAAGCCCCCGCCCACAGACCCCGAAACCACCAACCAGGGATGTCGGGAAGAGGCCCTTGTCCCCATCAACATGGGGGCAAGGTACTTTGGGGTGGGGGGCACAGTGCCCCCCCATGTTGAGGGCATGTGGCCTGCTATGGTCTAGTGGGGGGGCGCTTACTCATCCCCACCCCTTTTCCTGACCTGCCAGGCTGCGTGTTTGGATAAGGGTCTGGTATGGATTTTGGGGGGGACCCCACGCCATTTTCTTTTAAACTTTGGTGCAGGGCTCCCTTAAAATCCATACCAGACCAAAGGGTGCAAATTTTTTTTTTTTTGCGGGGGTTTCCCTTCAAGATCTTCAGCACACAAGTCGCACCGCAAGTCGGATCATCATGATCCGACTTCTGGTGTGACTTCTATTGAAATGAATGGGCCATAGGGATCCATTGATTTGAATAGAGGCATGAGAAACGAGGCTTAAAGCTAGCGCAGAAAAACGTACAAACACGGCGCTGCAAAACGCTCAAAAAAGCTGAAAAAAGTCACAAAAAACTGACATTTTTAGGACTTTTTTTAATGTCCTGTGTGCATGAGGCCAGACTTTGATAGCTCCAAGAATCTGGTAAGAGGATACTGTATATTTGCCCTTATTTCCTATGGGGAGCACTGGGTTTTGCACCTATTAACCTCCCTGGCGGTGTTCCCGAGTGTGGCTCGGGGTGGATTTTCAGTACCAAGAACGGTAACCCCGAGCCACACTCGGGATTGCATTGCTGGATCCAGGCAGCGCTACTTACCTTGTCCCCTGGATCCAGCGATGTCCCCCGCCGTGTCTGCGAGCTGTGTCCGCCGCCAGATGTCTCTGTGTGCCGGGCTCAGTTCCCTCCGAGCGTTGCGCCGCACCGGGATGGAGACCGACGGGAAATTCAATAAGTGAAACACACACAACACATACAGTACACTATGTACAACACAGAGGCTGCGCTAGTAAAATGACAGAAAATAAAAAATGTGTGTGAAGGATCTTTAGGGATCAGCAAGCAGATCTTCCTTCTCCCAATCTCCTGGTTACCACAACACCCGAGTGTCACATGCAGCAAACGTGGTCCACCACCAATAGGTAATGCGCTTACCAGATATTCGATAACAACTCACCAAATGACATTAGTGTAAGGACCCTCTCCTGGTAATCTGCTGAATGATCATCAACACCCGTAGATTTGGCTCCAACACCGTTCCTCCCCCGCTATGCTTGAGCGGTCTCAGGGTGCCTTAATTAGCTCAAAGAGAAAAGGGAGCCAACATAGCCAAGTACCGGTTTGACAGTTTTATTGGTAACAATGATAAGAGCTCCTCACATGTAAACGAAGATATCGTGCAGATAAAAGCCGGCATACAATTTCAGCAAGGTGACGTCAGCGCGCCCTGAAATTGTATGCCGTCAAAAAAACTGTCAAAACGGTACTTGGCTATGTTGGGAAATAAAGATCATAAGGAATTATCTAAATTAAAAGGGTTTAGAGTATGGAGAGAAGCAGGGATACAATACATAGCACAGTTATATTCAGATAACCTGTTAAAATAATTTCACGAACTCCAGGCTAAATACCCACTTCCCTCTAATACATTCTACCAATATTTACAGCTCCGCAATGCTATACAGACACAGTCAAAGGATATTAAACAGAAGATACAAAATATTCCACTTATAGATTTAATAATGAAGAAACAGTCAAAAAAGGGCCTTATATCTCCTATTTATGGTTGTTTAATGGAGCAACCACAAAAGACAAATAGTAGCTTAGCTAGAAGGAGATGGGAAAAAGAGCTTGGGATAATGACAGACGAAACTTGGAGAATTACTTTAGAACACATTGTGGGGGGTTAGCTAAATGGGGATCACCTTCCCTGGGAAAAATGCAGGTATGCTTAAAATCTGGCTTGTAGCCAGGTTTATTTAAAAGGTTGCATGTAGAAATCAAATAAACAAAACAGAAAATAAATCCTCGCCACCCAAGCACTAACTAAACATTTAAGTTTTCCCTAACTGAGTGGTGCAGAGTTTCTCCCAGACACCCACAAAACATAAACAGTGCAAACCGTTTTGTCTCATTCCATAAGCAAACTTCCATATGTCAGCTCTCTCAGGTTGATGGCTCCTGAGTCCCAGGCCAGAGCAAAACTTTCCTCTCTTCCTGATTATTTAAACCACCTGATGGTGGTCTCCAGTGGACCACAAAATCTGGTCCGGAACCAATCCTGCCAAGGTGGCTGGTAAAACCCGGACCAGGTTTCACCCTAGTCCACTACAAATGAACGCATGCGAGGCGACGCGTATCATCCGTCGATCACCTTGCCTCGTATAACGTTACAACATATAGATGGTATCTGTGTCATCCCAGCAATGTCTAAACCAACTATATATAACTTATAGAGCATATAGAACTCCAAAACATTACATCAATGGGGGAGGAGGGATACATAGAACTGCCCAAAATGTTTAAGGTCCTCTGCAGATTTAATGCACATCCTATGGATAGTGTCCCAAGCTTTTTAGGTACTGGCAAAAGGTGGCGGATACCATAAACCAGATATATCAAATCCAGATACAATTAGATCCCAGGGTCTGTATATTGGGGTACATAGACAAGGAAATACATACATCAGTACTAAGGTTAACTATCAATAAGATGCTATTTACAGCAAGAAAATTGATAGCATCAAAGTGGATGTCCCCCAATATACATATATGAAGAATGGAGGGCACATGTTAATGACACATTATTAAAAGAATGGCAGGTGTATAGGAATAGATGATCATTAAATAGATTTATTAAAATATGGGGACCCTGGCTAACAACATTAGATTTGACACCATATATTTTGGAAACAGATTGTAATCTTAGGGTAAATGCACTTTTGCTACATATAGAGTGGTATAGTAAAAAATATGAAATGAAAAAGAAAGTAATTCAAGAAGAAACACATCAGTTGGACTTGTTTTATGAGGGTGAGGGTTCACCCAAATCTTGATAAAATATGGAATGGAGTGAGGGGAGAGGGGGGAGACCCCTTTTGATTTTTAATTTTGGTCCTTTTCCTTTTTTTTTTTTGTTGATGTGATATAGTTGTTTTGTAATGAATTTAATAGGGAAGTAACAGGCAAATGTTGTGTAGATATTGTTTATTTGGATGTTTGTAATAATGAATGTTGGAAAAAAAACTATTTCAATGAATAGATAATATAGAAAAAAAAAAAACCATATCCAATAACAAAAATTGAAAAAAAATCGAATTTCTTCATTAATGCATTCTGCTACGTATTTTTCGGTAAAAAAAATCCCAATAAGCGTATATTGATTGGTTTGCACAAAAGTTATAGCATTTACAATGGGATATTTTTTATTTTTTTATAATAGTAATGGCGGCAATCAGCGACTTATTGCGGCAGACATTCGGACACTAAAGCCTTGTACACGGTGCAACGGTTGTACGACTGCATGTTCAACTTTTGCCCAAAATCGGCTGTTGACTGTTGTGTCTAGCGTACTGACACAAGTCAAGTAATCACTCAACAAAGCCGAACGCAGTGAGGTGTTACGAGCATGTAAAGAGGAAGTTCAGGTGAATGTGATCTGTGAATTAGGAATGTAGGTTTACACGAATGGACACTTCCGGGCGTTCCTGACTTCTGAGCATCCGTGTTTTGCACGTACAGCTTTGTTGGCCCAACTTCTCTGTACACACGGTACAACAGTCATATGACACCTTGTTGTACAACAAAAGTTTTCTAGTTTGCTCAGCCACCTTCTGTTGTACGACTGTTGAACGTCGGCTGTTGTAATTGCGCATACTAATGGTCGGATTATCGTACAACAAGCTGTTGTAAGACTGTTCTTGTACAACCGTCGCATCGTGTGTATGGGCCTTAACTGACACTTTCTGGGGACCAGTGACACTAATACAGTGATCAGTGCTAAAAAATATGCACTGTCACTGTACTAATGACACTGGCTGGGAAGGGGTTAACATCAGGGGTGATCAAAGGGTTAACTGTGTGTCTAACCAGTGTTTTACTACACTGTGAGATGTGCTTTTACTAGGGAAAGAGATTAAATGTATTCCCTGCTTTGCAGGGACACACATTTCATCTCTTCCCTCCAGCCAGAAAGGTGATTCGCCTTGTTTACATAGCTTATATGCTGTTCTGTCTCTGCAGGATGATCAGTGGGTGCTGGCGGACATCAAGTCCATGGTACATGCCAATTGGCTCCCGCTGTGTGTAATCACAGTGGGAGCAGGCTGCTTTCCAGACGCTTTGAAGCACCAAGAAAGCAACATGGGGTATCATTTCTGAAGAGAAGCAAAGATAAGCAAACACATTATGTGAACAGGACTGTAAGGTAACCATTTTATTTAGTGACAGGTGCTTTGATTGGCATTCAGAGTACTTTAACCCCTTGCCGACCGCCGATCGGCAATTGACGGCGGCAAGGTGGCTCGTGAGCGCAAATCGCCGTCATACGACGGTGGCCGCGCTCACGAGCCTAGTGAGCGCGCGCGCGCCGCCGGAGGCGCGCCCGCGCGCTCACTGTGTCCAGGGGGGGCCGGGGAGCGGGTGCGGCGGCTTCGTTTGCCGCCGGCCACCCGCGATGACCCCCCCCGGAGCGAATGTACGTGAAGGCTGTGACCACTTCCCTTCCCCAGATAGGGCATCCCCCATACAGTTAGAACACGCCCAGGGAACATAGTTAACCCTTAGAGCGCCCCCTTTAGGTTAACCCCTTCACTGCCAATGGCATTTACACAGTAATCAGTGCATTTTTATAGCACTGATCGCTGTATAAATGCCAATGGTCCCAAAAAAGTGTCAAAATGGTCCGACATGTCCCCTGAAATATCGCAGTACCGCAAAAAATCGCAGATCGCCGCCATTTTTAGTAAAAAATTAAAAAAAATTAAAAACCCCAAAAAGGAATTCTCATCATCCGTAAACGCGACCACTTTTGCGCAAACCAATCAATAAACGCCGATTGCGATTTTTTTTATCGCAAATATGAGGAAGAATATAAGTCGGCCAAAAACGGTGAAAAAAAATGTTTTTTTATA
>BLSH010032310.1:177983-190319 GCA_018402905.1 Glandirana rugosa
CTGGGGGTATATTGGTGGCAGAATAGTGCTGGGTGGGTACAGAGGTCTGACAGGGGGACATCTGTGAATGGGGGGGGGGGCATCTGTGAAGGGAGGAGAGCTTCACAGAAGTCCTAATCGCTATTAGCCCCTGCAATGGAAGTTCAGAGATTAGAAGAAGATGGAGCATCCCTGAACAGAAGAGTCCCCAGGATCCACAGCTGCTTGGGATAACCTTCACTACTGGTAAGTAAGCTCACTATAGCTATAGAGATTTTCTTTTTTAGCTAAACTTCATCTTTAAAATGTTAGTAAAGTCCAGTATATTTTTCTTTTTCGTGGCCCCCTGCAAGTCCTGTATATGCCATAATGTGCTAGTATGCACAGCATATTAGCACATTATGGCACATTTACCTCTGACATACCGCTCACTGACTGCCCAACATACCGCTCAGTACAGTAATGTATAGATAACATACAATACAGTGTCAGTGTATACATTGGTCTGTATATAATGTACGGTATGGTGTCAGCAGGGTACAGACTGATATTATACCATGACACTGTGCAGTACATTATATACAGACTAGTCTATATAACAGGGGTACAGACTGGTCTGTATATGATGTATGGTGCCAGCAGGGTACAGACCAATCTTATACCCTGATACCGTACTGTACATCATATACAGACCAGTATGTACCCTGACACCGTGCTGAATGTCATATACAGATCAGTGTATACAATGTCCAGAACGGTGTCGGGGGGGGGGGCCCAAAATGCACCTTTGCCTAAGTAGACAAAAATCCTTGCACCGGCCCTGGCTCCCTGTCAGCTGCCTGCCGCCGCCCACCTCACATAAGGCTCTTGGTCTCAGCTACTGAGTGTGGAGCTGAGCGAAGGAAGATTACTCCACCTGGGAAGGCAAAGGGCAGCTACAGTGGCAGGCAGCCGGGGCTTGGCCAGAGCCAGCAACATGCGGAGGCGAAGCGGGTACATGCGCCCAAAGTTGAAAAAAGTCCCTCGACTGCTCCACCATCACATCATCAGAGAGGGGCCCTGGAAATAGTTGTAATACACCCCCCTAAGCTAGTAGGAGCGGCCGAGTGAGGGTGTCATTTTTTTCTCCACTGGTGAAGCTGCCCGCCCCCACCCCCGCTAAGCTGATGACGTTAGGCCCAGTACAACGGGGCTGGTTGTACTGGCTTATCAGTGGCCCTGGATACAGATTATGAAGCAAATGCTCCTACATAACTTGAACCTGTGTATCTGCAGCCACTTCTCCTGTAGAGCCTTCTAAAACATCCAGATCAAAGGATTTTTCTCAGCTCAAGCAGGCAGGGGGTGGGGATCTGACGTCACACACACTACAGAGCTAGAGCACAGAGCTCCTGTAAAACTTGGTTGGAGGGAATGGACACACCCCCACTCTAAACACTGACTGACTGGGGCTAACATTCACGTGCTGTGTACTGGAGGGGAGGCGGGCTGTCTGCCTGAAGGCTTTTGTGTTGGCTTAGAGCAGGGGCAGGCAACCTGCAGCCTTCCAGCTGTTGTAGAACTACATTTCCCATGAGGCATTGCAAGGCTAATGGGTACAATTACTCCCAGAGGCATGATGGGACTTGTAGTTTTGCCACAGCTGGAGGGCCGCAGGTTGCCTGGCTTAGAGTATTATCAGTGACTCATGCAGGAAGCAAAGAAAGAACAGAGAAACTATACTTGGTGCTTTGAATTAAGGCTAGTATACACTATAGAGGGATATGGTTTGTTTATGTCTGAGGTTTACAACCACTTTAAGCCCCGGTTCACATCTTGTCATGTGATTTGACAGTTTAAAATCGTATGACAAGTCGCACGCTATTTGTGCCTATGGAAATGTTCAAATGGATGCGTCTCCGACTTCCACAGTTTTGAAAAAGGTTCCTGCACCGGTTTTGGCGATTTAATGTGCAACTTGCATAGACATCTGTGCATGATCGATTTCAAAGCCTCATTCAGTTTGAACTGGGCTAATGGATATTTACCTATCACTCATTATATCTATATATCATTTTATTTGTTGACAGACTGATAAGCCTATACGGTGATTGTCCAAGTGGTATATAAAGAGCTATATCATGCATTTTGAACCATCTTTTTTATACCACTGATCAGGGCTGGCCCAAGACATTGTGCTGCCTGGGTCCTGGAATGAAATGATGCCCCCCCCCCCCGCCAAAAAAAATAAAAAAAAGTCAGATTTACATGCAACAGCACCTTGTCTATATGCAAAATGGTATGACATACCATGATGTTAAATTCCAAGGGGTGGGCTAGGGCAGTATAAGGGCAGGCTAGGGCAGTATAAGGGCAGTATATGGGCAGGCTAGGGCAGTATATGGACAGGCTAGGGTAGCATATGGATAGGCTAGGGTAGCATATGGACAGGTTAAGGCAGTATAGGGACAGGCTAGGGTAGTATATGAACAGGCTAGAGTAGTATATAGGCAGGCTAGGTTAGTATTAGTATATGGACAGGCTAAGGCAGTATATGGGCAGGCTAGAGTAGTATATAGAAAGACTAAGGCAGTATAGGGGCAGGCTAGTGTAGTATATAGACAGGCTAAGGCAGTATAGGGGCAGGCTAGGGTAGTATATAGACAGGCTAAGGCAGTATAGGGGCAGGCTAGGGTAGTATATAGACAGGCTAAGGCAGTATAGGAGCAGGCTAGGGTAGTATATAGACAGGCTAAGGCAGTATAGGGGCAGGCTAGGGTAGTATATAGACAGGCTAAGGCAGTATAGTGGCAAGCTAGGGTAGTATAGGGGCAGGCAGAGTTGTCGTCATGACACACAAAACTGTTGTAAAAAAAAAATCGTGGTCATCAATTTGCTGGGTAAATAGAAGAGAAGGGGAGGCGGCAGTGGTTCAATTTGCTGCCCCTCTCAAAGTGCTGCCTGGGTCCAATGGACCCACTGGGACCCATGGTGGGGCCGGCAAAGGGGTAGCAAACCTAAATTTTGAGTTTGGGGGATGTTATACCAAATCTCTTGGGACATAATAGTACATGCACCACCCAGTCCCTGCACACAGGCAAAGCAAACCATCATGGTTTACATATAGTCTTTCCCTTCCTGTTCTTCTTGCCAGATGGACTACACACAGACCATGAGAGATCTGATTGGCCTTGGGTCTTGTGGGGTGTTCTGAAGGTAAACTAAGTCAACATTAAGGCTCGGTTCACACTGCCGTGACTTGGGATCTGACTTGTGAGACCCCAAGTTGCGTGACATGTGAAAGCCCATGTTAGTCAATGGGAGCTGTCCTAGTTAGCACTTCTGAATTTGCTCCGACTTTAGAAAAGGTTCCTGTACTACGTTAAGGTGGCTTCTATCCGACTTGTGCCCATAGACTTTAATGGAAGTCGCCTCCAAATCATATCCTCATCTATATTGATCTGATTTGGATCCGACATTACAGGAAGATTACCCAGGCATTCCCTGAAAGTTGCCTCAAAGTCGCTTCAGAGTCACATCAAGTAGTACTCAAGGTGCCAGCAAATCGCCTAGCAAAGGCGCATCATAAGTCACGCGACTTTCAGGTTGCGACAGTGTGAACGGAGCCTTAGGCACCCAGATGTGTCTGCACTGTTATGCAGCAAGGAATGGACCTGGTGTAAGAACATTTAGACAAAAGTGACACATGAATATGTATAGTGATATCCTCTCACAGCGAATACTGATCTCATCATTGTATTTATTAGAATGTCTAAACACAACATTTCACTCACAAGATAGCTGTGAATAGGTGGACTGTAATGTCTCCTCACTCCTTCTCTGCTGCTTAACTCGTTTGGTAAGCACTTTGCCCAACCTGTTTTTCAGAGCCTCAAAGTCTGCAAACTTCTTCATTTTCTGCTGTTGTTGCTTCATGAGGAGATCCTTCAGATCTTTGTAGGTAGTTGCAGGAATTCCTTTTGCACCCTTTAATTAAAATCATATAATCACATATTAATTAGCTGAACTGGCAAACAATGGAAAGACAACACCGTAATAATAGGCAATAAAAATATACAGTCATCTCAATTTATAAAAACTGGAAGAGAAGATGTATCCTCTGCTTTAAGTATATCAACAAGACATACAGAAACTGTCACTGCTGTAGTACAGGCTTTAAATATTTGGTTGACTATGTAGGAAATAATCTTCTTAACAGCAGGCACATATAAAATTGATAACATCTGCTTTTATATTCATACATATACAGCAAACTGTAGGATTAAAGGGTGATTGAACATAAATTTGACATTTATTTTATTCAAAAGAGTTTTTTTTATTCTTCCTGGAAAAAATATATAATTGTTTGATAAGCTCTGCAGGTACCCAAAGATATGATGATCGTCACATTATCCAACTAAAATCAAAGACTCTACTGAATCAAAAAAATAGAAAAGCATTAATGTAGCCTTGACACCAAACAGTCAAAATACTTACTATTCATTTAATACAGTGGCACAGGGTTCAGCTGGCTATACATGGCTAGAATTCTGGGTCAATTCCTGCTGAATTGGCTGAAATTTGAGCTGTTGGTGGCCCTGTTGGGATTACCAGGCTTGATAAATTCAACTGATTAATCAAAGTATCCAGGTGGAAAATTGTCAGCCAAACTGTGATTGTATGCAGTCAGATGTAGTCACTGTTAAAGTATTCAGACAGACATGGGTGCCAGCTGTATAATACAATAAGCAGCAGAGGATATCCCTCCATCCACGCTATTTAGTGTGGATGGAAGAATCTATGGGGCGCACAATGGTGTATTGGTTAGCACTTTCACCTGGCAGCAAAAGGGTCGCTGGTTTGAATCCCAACCACGACACTACCTGCCTGGAGTTTGCATGTTCTCCCTGTGCCTGTGTGGGTTTCCTCAGGGTACTCCGGTTTCCTCCCACACTTCAAAGACACGCTGGTAAGTTAATTAGATCCTGTCTAAATTGACTCTAGTATATGTATGAATGTGAGTTAGGGACCTTAGATTGTAAACTCCTTGAGGGTAGGGAGTGATGTGAATGTACAATGTATATGTAACGCGCTGAGTAAATTGACAGCGCTATATAAGTACCTGAAATAATAATATTAGATATCTCAGACGGAACAAAAGTATGTATTTATGTATGGAAACCCTTATCAGGTTTTTACTGTGATCTCTGTGTGTATTTATTAGGTTTAACGTACACAGGACGCTTTTTTAACCTCTCCTGACAGCTAGAAGCTGACGCGTAAAAACGGCCGAGTTTGCGTCTAGGAGCATTTGTTTTTTTTTTTTTAATTAAAATGCCTGTAAACTAAATTCTGCTAAACGTGAGTTACCTCATTTAGCAGCGTGCCTGTTACAGGCATTTGGTGTTTCAAATGCCTCTGAACTTCCATCCGAATACATTTTTTTGAGTTCCAAAAAAAGCTTCTAAACTCAACTGCCTAGAAACTACTATAAATGACCCTGTGTACATGTACTGATAAGATAACAGAGGAGAGTTCAGGGGCAGCTGAAAAAATGCCCAACTGCTCCTAAACGTCCGTTTACCAGCAGCAGTGTACATGAGGAAGAGTCACTGTTTTTGCACCCAACCTATTGGTATACTCACAACCAATGAATAATTCAGCTCAACCTTGGCATAATCATTAGGCCTCATACACACGGGCATTTGCAGAAAAATAAGCAAAACGCCGGGCCTGACGTCAGGGGAAAAAACTGACGTTTTGCTTGGCGTTTTGCATTGACGTCAATGGACGTTTTTTCACGCCAGCTTTTTGCAGCGTTTTCTACCTCTATTCAAAATCAATGGTTCCCTCTGGGAGCCCATTGATTTGAATAGAAGCCGCACCAGAAGTCGGATCGCGGCGATCCGACTTGCGGCGCGACTTGTGTGCCGTGTCTTAAAGGGGAACCCCCGCAAAAAAATTTGCGTGGGGTCCCCCCCCCCAGAGCATACCAGGCTCTTCGATCTGGCAGGGATTTTAAGAGGAGCCCCCACGCCGAAAAAAAAACGGCGTAGGGTCCCCCCCAAAATCCATACCAGACCCTTATCCGAGCACGCAGCCTGGCAGGCCAGGAAAGGGGGTGGGGACGAGCAAGCGCCCCCCCCCCCCCTCCTGGACCGTACCAGGCCGCATGCCCTCAACATGGGGAGTATGGGTGCTTTGGGGCAGGGGGGGCACTGCGCCCCCCACCCCAAAGCACCTTGTCCCCATGTTGATGGGGACAAGAGCCTCTTCCCGACAACCCTGGCCGTTGGTTGTCGGGGTCTGCGGGCGGGGGCTTATCGGAATCTGGAAGCCCCCTTTAACAAGGGGGCCCCCAGATGCCGGGCCCCCCACCCTATGTAAATGAGTATGGGGTACATCGTACCCCTATCCATTTACCTGGGGGGAAAAAGTGTACAAAAAAAAAACACGACACAGCTTTTTAAAATATTTTATTAAATCCGCTCCGGCATCTTCTCCCCTCTCTTCACAGCCACCAGAGCACTGAAGTCCTGGTCCGGTGGTCCACCCTGATCAACCAATCCAGGGACGAGGGGGACTTGTCCCACTTCAGAAGAATCTCCTGCTGCAGAGCATGGGTGTGACACCGGGCGTATGCAACCGCCTTGAAGGTGGATACCATGAGCCCCAGGACCCGCATGCAAAAGTGGGACAGCAGGGACCGAACCCTCCGACTGGAGCATCTGTAGCTTGGTCGGGGGAAGGAAAACCTTTGCCTGGGCCGCATCAAGGATCAGGCCCAAATACTCCACTCAGTGAGACGGAGTCAGCACCGATTTTGGGAAAGCGATCACCCAGCCGAACTCCTGCAGAGCGCGCATGGTGATCGTCACATTGTCCCTCAGGGCTGGAGCCAACTCTGCTCACAAGAGGAGGTCGCCCAGATACGCCACCACCGCAATGCCCCTCTATCTCAGCAGAGCCAGAACCGAGGCCAGAAGCTTGGCCACAGAGCGGACAGACTCCATCCTGAACTTTCGTACACGTACAAAGCAGTTGAGGGCCTTTAGGTCCAGGATCAGCCACACCCCATCCTTCTTCGGGACCACAAACAGGTTGGAGTAAGACCCTCAGAAAAGCCCCAAAGTCAGCACAGGGACCACTACCCCTTGACGAAGTAGGTCTTGCACCGCCCCCAGGAGGCGTCCCCCCACCCGGAGGAAGGGTGGGGGCAGCCCTTCATGCTCAGGAGGACTTGTCCTCGGGCTCGTCATGCTTACGGTGCCAGGGACGCTTCTGTTCACCCGTGGGAGCCTCTACATGCTGGGAGCCCTTGCCCGACGAGCAGGATGCAAGAAAAGGCCTCTTCTGGGCCGTAAAGGAGGGACCCGGTCTGCGACGGGGCTCCTTACTCCTCCTAGCCTCCCGAAGAAAGGTGCTCTTCCCACCGGTGAGATCCCTAATAATCTCATCCAAGGTGGCTCCAAAGAGCTGCCCACCCTGAAAAGGCAAGTCCGTCAGGGCCTTCTTAGATGTTTGGTCTGCCGACCAACATTTCAGCCAGAGCAACCGCCTGACCACAACAGAAGACACGGACAATTTTGACAACAAAGGGGTCAACAGGGGGGCTGTGTCCAGCGCTACATCGCACAGATATTTAAGCCCCTGGACCAGCTGGTCAGCGAGCTCCACACATTCAGGCGGAACTTTAGCATTGCTCAATTCTTAGTGCAATAGCTTAGCCCACACTGTGAGCATTTGTGACACCAGCACGGAGGCCAACACATGCTGCATAGCTGACCCCGCCAAAACAAACATAGATCTGGCGACAGCCTCGGCTCTTCTATCAGCTGGGTCCTTAAAGAACGGCGTGCCTTCCACTGGAATCGTGGTTGCCTTGTTCAGACGAGACACCAGGGGATCAACCACGGTGGGTGATGTCCACTTCTTTACCAGGGTGTCCTCAAAAGGATAGCGCACAGAGAACCGTTTCGGTATGGGGAAGGAGCTCTGAGGCCGTTCCCAGTCTCTGTAGACAAACTTATGAAGGTAAGACACATAGGGGAAAACCTTAGCCACACGGGCCAGTTTATGTGACCCAAAGGGGACGGCCATGTCCTGCGAAGCTCCGGCTGTATCTTCCAGCTTCAGAGTATCGCGTACCTCTGTAATTAATGCGCTTACTAGTGCCTTCTCATGCGCAGCAGTGGTCACTGAAGATTCCTCTTCACTATCAGGAAAATCCGGGACCTCGCCATCTGACAACTCAAGGGGGGTCCCCATCATGGCGGAGCCCCCGTCAGGGTCCAGGTCTTCACCAGAGGAGGGGGGTAGGGGCCGCTTTCTCACCGCCTTACGCCCACAGGCTGTCTCTAACCGGGAGACAAAGGACTCCAGGACCACCGACAGAGCGTCGAGAGGGATTGCAGTCCCTGAGGCGCTGGCCGCAACCACGGAGAGGTCTGGTGGGGAAGCACCTGTTGCCATTGCGTCACCCACCCTGGTAACACGCCACCTAACTGAGGCCTAGGTACCAGAAGACCAGGTACCCCCCACCCCAAACGCTGCGCAGGCTTCCTGCAGGAGGGTAACCCCAGGGGGACTCACCAACTGCCCGCTCAACTGTCCAAGGGAGAGGAGACTGTGCCTGCTGCTGCCCACTGCTGCCGCTGCCTTGCCTGCCTCCACACATGCTGCTGTGTTTCTCCGTGCTGTGCTGAGGGGAAAAACGGTGCCAGACTGAGCTCAGGGACCGCCCCCCACACACAGGAGTCAGAACATGTGCACAGGCCACAAGAAAATGGCAGCCGTGACTACACCAAAATGGCCGCTGGGCGCACCAGAGGCCGAACCATGTGGCGGACCACAAGAAAATGGTGGCCGGACTACACCAAAATGGCCGCCAGACGCGGCTACCGCCCGGACCGGCCGCCCGCATGGCGGCCAAGCAAGGGGAAGAGGGATGCAGCTAAAAGCCCCGGACACCCCAAGGGGACCCCGGGGGCAGCAGCAGCGCAGCACCAGAGTGGGGGTGGGGAGGGGGGGTGAAGAGAAGGAGGGGGGGACCAGCCCGCCAGCCAAACACCCCGGGGGGAAACCCGCCTGCTCCCCCCATACCTCAGCAGGAGAGGAGGGGTATACTTACCCATCCAGTCGGGCGGAGCGGGTATCCCACCTGAGACAGATCTGCCTCACCCGTTCATTGCGGGGGGGGGGAGCTGTCGGCCATGGTAGCACTGTGACACAGACCCAATCGCACGGTCATATGTGGTCCGGAGGGACGTTTAACCCGCGAGGCCGCCGCTCCGGTTAGGTGCCTGTTGCGGCCGAACCAACGTGGAGCTAAGGTCTGCACGCACTCGCTGGCTGAGCTGGATCTATATTATCCAGCCTGTCACCCAGCCCAGCATTTGATTGTAGTCTTCATCCGAAAACACAGCCGAAGTGGACCAAGCAGAGGTACCACAGATCCCAGCAAGGAGCCAGGTCCTTACTCCTTACACTAGGGAGAAGAAAACTGAGCTGGCTGTAGCAGGGTGGAGGGTTGCTGCCAGTGGGGACTGCCCCCTGGGAGGAGCTGTGTCTGTCTGTTTTTTTGCTGTTAGAACTGCCTGTTCTGCCTAGTCTACTCCTGAAGAGGGCAGCATAACCCACTTGTCCATGAGCTGCTGTGTCTGTCAATGAACAAAAGAGAAAATGTTTTTAGAAAAGGACTTATTGAAAAGTTCTTTCTTCTCTGAAGAGCAGTCAGCATTTGGATCACTCTTCAGAGAGCATTTGATTTGGCGGAGAGGAGGCATATTGGCTCCTTACCTCCCGCATTAACTCTGCACTAGCTTAGCACAAACGTGTGGGGCACTTGCAGAGCAGCATAGTTCACTTAAATTACTCTTGTTCATGGGGGTATCATTTATGCCATGAGTGTGAAGCATATCCCCGCAGTCATTGCATTTTAGCAAAAATATAATTTGATATTTTTGGGGTAGGGGCGGAGGCCTGTCAGGTAGGCTGTACGGGGACCCCATGATTTCTAACAGCAGTCATGAACCAACCTAATGATTATTCCAATTGTAGCCAATGCCCCCCTTAGGGGTGGCTGGTAGATGTGGTTCACCTGTCTCTCTACCCTCAATCACACATTTTTCCTTGCATCAGGAGTCACGGAACAGGCCGGTACTTTGCTTTTTTGTTTTATTGAGGGGATAAATTTGGATAGGGTAGGGTCGACTGTGGGATGCCCAAAGATTAGAGATATAGGACCAAATCTATATACACCGCCGTATATACACGCCTCTTCCTCCAGCACTGACACTTCCTGACCGTTCCACTCCTTCACTTCCCTCCTGCACAACCCTTATTTCTTCACTGTTAAGCCCAAAAGGAATATATCAGGCCTCCATTTCTTCTTCCTCCATCCTAGCTAGCACGTGGTGAGGCCTGCACTGTGTCAGCAGGACCTCCGGACTGCCTGTTACAGGCAAGGGCCACGGGCCTTCAGATTGTAAGGCCACGGACCCTCAGGGTGTAGCTAAGTATAACTGTGTTAGCCAGGTCCCGATGGACTACTGCTCCCAGCCCATCATCCTCCTACCTTACTGTCCAGTGACATTGCTCCCCTGATTGGCTCCTCCAACTTCCACATACCGTCCACTGTCTCCTCCCAGCCTGCTCCAGCCTTTCTGTCCAGCTCCCAGGGTCTGTCTCTCACCGACACCAATGGATCCATTAAAGAATCTTACATTAGCCTTTCTGTTGTTCTCCTGCTCTCTTGTGCTGCTCCAGGATCCAAATCCGCTCCTGGCTGCACCCGAGCCACCAGGCCCCAAGGTCACCCCCCTCAGACTGGGGGCTCCCAGGTAAGGCCTCCACAACCTCAGCTACATCTCCACTCTTCCACCCGACGCTCTCCTCTCCCAGCTGGGCAGATCACAGTATTTAAGGAGGCCTGCCCCTTCCAATCTAGGTTGGGGATTGGTCAGGGCTCCTTAACATACTTCAGAAAGTGACACCTCCTCATCCATCCGCTTTTCCAGAGCCTTCTGGAAACAAAGGGGAGGAGTAACCAAGGGGTGTTCCTTCGTGCAATCTCCAGCTCTTCCTGAGCCACTCCCCTGCCCAGATCAAAACATTCAGGCCGCCCTTATTGTCAGGGCTGACTAAATCTGCCTCTCCTAGCAAAAATCTACTAAAAAAAGCACCTATTACTATGGGGGCGCTACAAGTACTAGGAGGACCTCAATGGCTTTGCCTGTTGCAGAAGTGTACATACTCTATTGATCTGAGAAATGTATCCAACAGAGAAGCTATTTACCTTTTTCACACCCATGTTTTCCAGCTTCTCAATTAACGTCTCCTCCAGGATGGGACGGAACTGTCTGATAAAGTCAGGGTTTCTTCTTAGTGCCTCAATCTTTTTCATAGTTTGATCCAGAGTTACATCCAGCTCTGCACACAACAGACAGAAAAGAAGAAAATTGTAACAAAATGCAGTATAATGTTTCAGGGATAATGCTACTGTTCCAGCTAAAAGCAATTACTTCCCAGGCAAACCGATTTTAATGAAATGCGTTGGTAAAATGCTGCATGTCTAATTTTTTGTCTGTTATGGGTGTTCTCACCTATGCGATCTGATACCTGTGCGAGTTCACAGTTCGCACTGCGATCTGTGAACAAATCTGGGAGTGTCATTAACTTTTTAATGACACCCACAACGGTTCGCAGAGGGCAGTGTGAACTGCCTGTGGGAGAGAAGCGATGCGGGAACAGGCTCTGAAATCGTGCTGGTTCCCACATTGCACAAGTGTGAACCAGGGCTCAAAGTGCATATAAAGATAGAGGAGAGAAGTATTAAGTTCCATGTCAAGTTATAGGTGAGTCTTCAGAGTGGCCTTTGAAGTCTGTGGGAACTGACTACCTAGGGTTCTACACATCCCTACACTTAACGGGTGAAATACTAAGCACTTTGGGGATTTAACACCATTCTATTCATTTCTGTAAGTAAGTATCTATTGCTCTCTGTGTCCCCACTAGAGAGGCTAGGCGCCTATTAATCCTAGTGACCTTTGCCACTGAAAGAGAAAGTGATGGGAAATCCAAAATTTTAGTTGTCGCCAGGACACAACGTGAAGCTAAATCCAGGGGCGTAATGATAGAGGTTGCAACTGCAACCGGGCCCCATGGTTCAGGGGTCCCGTGTGCCTCCCTTGTACACCTGAATAGGAGGGATGGAAGGGGTTGTATTTAGAGGACCCAATCTCCTCCATTTTCTATCCAGCTTACTTGTCTTCTGCTGTTCCCAGGGTCCCTGTGTGCTTCCCTGGTGGGGGGGGGGGGGGGGGGGGGGGGGGGGGGGGGGGGGGGGGGGGGGGGGGGGGGGGGGGGGGGGGGGGGGGG
>BLSH010032310.1:218763-245968 GCA_018402905.1 Glandirana rugosa
GACTAGACACTCCGACTCGATATATGAGACAGGACACTACGACTCGACATATGAGACAGGACACTAAGACCCCGACATATGAGACAGGACACTACGACTCGACATATGAGGACTGTAATACCCACCTTCGTTCACCTTATGGTGTTTGACTCACCAGCCTAAAATATTCCCCACCCCGAATACTCTTCAATCTCCCCATTTTTTCCTTCCTGCCCCAGACCGTGGGGGGGGGGGTAGGATTTTGAAGTGGTCGACGGTGACACCGGATGTATAAAAGACGACAATGCAAACAGCAAATTAGTAAGGTACAAATATAACACTACTTTCACAGATAACAAACGTAACAGCAGAAAATATGTAGGCCACAGTGGCAGCTGGTGAAGTTTTAGGATGGGGGGGGGGGTGCCAGACCCCGTCCTTCCTTTTTTACCCCTCTAACTTCTCATAAGCCCCACCCCTTATAAAATCCGACCACTCAGTTTGTGGTATTCCACTTGCTTCCACCCATAATGTCAGGAGTATACAGCTCAGCATCACAGGACAGAGTATACAGCCCCAGAATCACAGGACAGAGTATACAGCTCAGCATCACAGGACAGAGTATATAGCTCAGCCTCACAGATCAGGGTATACAGCTCAGCATCACAGATCAGGGTATACAGCGCAGCCTCACAGATCAGGGTATATAGCTCAGCCTCACAGATCAGGGTATATAGCTCAACATCACATATCAGGGTATATAGCTCAGCCTTACAGATCAGGGTATATAGCTCAGCCTCACAGATCAGGGTATATAGCGCAGCCTCGCAGATCAGGGTATATAGCGCAGCCTCACAGATCAAGGTATATAGCAAGCTCAGCATCACAGATCAGGGTATATAGCTCAGCCTCACTGATCAGGGTATATAGCAAGCTCAGCCTCACAGATCAGGGTATATAGCTCAGCATTACAGAACGGGGTATATAGCTCAGCCTCACAGATCAGGCTTTATAGCTCAGCCTCACAGATCAGGGTATATAGCTCAGCCTCACCGATCAGGGTATATAGCAAGCTTAGCCTCACAGATCAGAGTATACCCCGCTGCCGCCAGGAGGCGCAGCACTGACAACACACCCACCCTGCCTGCAGCCAGTCTGGCGGCTCTTACCCCCTCGTGTGGCGGGACTCTGCTGCTCCTTTCTTCTGGTGTCTGGGAAGCGGCGGCTCCATTGTCCGCTCCTCAAGCTTCCTCTGCCAAAGCGCTAGGTGTCCAATAGGATCACCTGACGCTTTGGCCAATCGGGAGACAGGACTCACGACCTGCTTCCTGATTGGCAGGGAGGAACTTTAGTGTGAATATAGCAAAAATTAATTTGCTATCATCACACAAATGGGTGGGATCTGGGCTCACTTTCTGCGCCCCAAGCTCATCCTCTTTTGAAGTCTATTAGAGCCTCTGGCTCTAATCAGTGCTTCAAAAGACACACCCCTGCCCATCCCCACAATTGTAATTCATGCGCCCGTTGTCCTGAAAGGGGTCGGGCGCATGGATGGGGGCAGCAGTGGCAAGGATGAGGGGGCGGCACCTGTGCGCCCACAATGCATTGGCCGCCACTGGTAGGCCAGCTAATTTTTTACTGATTATATCAAGCATACAGTATTATAGATGGAATAGAATAAATCTAGAATTGAAATCCAACACAGGAAATTGTCATTAACAATTGTTCCCTTCAGTTTTATTTTAATCAAAATAGTTACTTAAACTTGTATTAAACGCAAAACTAAAAATGTAATACAGGCGGTCCCCTAGTTACAAACATCTGACTTACAAACGACTCCTACTTACAAACAGAGAGAAACAACAGGAAGTGAGAGGAAATCTCCCCCTAGGAAGGGAAATTCACTCCTGTAAGAGTTATTAAGGGAAAAAGGTGTCTCCACTGAAGCTTTATCACCAAGGTTTGTTTCCACAACAACCCAAAATTTTCAAAATCCAATTATCATTGACACAGGAAGTGAGGTGACATCTTCTGAACAGAAACATAGACAGCAAAACAAACATTAAAAATTGTTTTTTTGGCTGAAGCTACACTTAAAAAATGTACCTGGAACAAATAGTAGCAAAACTGCACGATTCAGTCCCCAAGTTCGACGCCACCTGGGAACCCTGGGCTACATATGTTGGCATCTCTCTAATACCGGGTTAATAAATACTCTCCTTTTCCCAGGAGTCCTTATTCGTTACGATTCTAACTCGATATACAACTTTATTTTCCCCTCCTCCTCACTACTACTACCTTTCCAGACTCTTTCTCCTACTTTCTCTTTTCTTCTATGATCATATATTTAACTCTTTTCTAGCTTTCTCTCCCTCATTCTTATTTTCAGTCTTCCAATCCAGGATTTTCTAGTATTGGCATTGTTATCATATCTACTTATGATGACATAGTTTATCTGACTACAGGAGGAAAAGAGGGATCTACGGGGCTGAGATGCTCCAGGGAGTGCCACACTAGGGGCACATCATTGCTTTTTATTCCTTAGTTCTCGCCCTCCTTGTTACCCTTCTTTGAGAGGATCACCCCAAGACTCTGAGCCCGCGGTGTGTTCCCATTGGGGTGGACTCGGAGCTTGGGTAGGTCACGATCTTAAACTTGTTTAAAGGAGATGAGGGTTCCTCATTGGATTCCCTTTATATATTGTCCTATAACTGGAGCTCCATAGCATCCCCCTGGCCCTCCTAGAAACTACAATTAGTAAGACTTCGGTCCTTCGGTTGATTTATTTCCACCATGACAATCTTTGTATCTCTGTTTTTCATGTTCATATTGTCTGAAATGTGGGTGTTAAAAAATAATCTACAGAACGATGCCAAGATGCTATGTATAATTGTTATGTACTTAGAGTCTTGTCAGACTCAAACTGGAAATCATTTGACTTTCTGTAAACGTTTGTTCTTTATTGGATGAATAAACATATTGCAAACAAAAAAATGTACCTGTTCCCACTTACAAACAAATTCAACGTAAGAACAAACCTACAGACCCCATCTTGTTTGTATCCCGGGGACCACCTGTATATTTCAGCTTACCAATCATTATGTGTGGTGGCTACATTACCTTCCTCTTTTTTTAGGTTTTCCCTCTGTTTTTACCTGGTGATCTCGCCAGTAACATATTTCATGCCTTAGGTCTCATGTATACTGAGTTTAGGAGCTTTTGGTGTTTTTTTTGCCAAAGCCCCTGTACTCAACACAATAACAGCCTATGTGTCCATATACACATAGGTTTTTATTAGAGTTTAGGAGCAGCAGAGTTTATGGGCAGTAAAATATCCCTTTCCTTAACACAGAAGAATCGCGTTCAGGAGAGGAATGTTTTGGCAAAAATTGTAAATGTGGCAAAATCGTGGCAAAAATGCGGTACTACTTTATGGCACGTTTAGCATTTTTCTGCTGCCAGGAGAGTACATGTAGCCGTAGGAGGCTACATTATGGATAAAAAAACAACAGAGACACCTTTGGACAGCAGCATTCTCAGTCTGGGGAGTGTTAAATATATTAGCAGATTTAATTACACAAGCAAACTGAAACCAAACTCCGGCTAATACTTTAAAATCAGTTACAGCAACACAGTTTCTTTCCCTTTTGGGATAAAGGTTTTACATAAATGAATAAAAACTGATTTTTTTAACCCCCAGTGGTAAATGGTTTATCTCAACCCTATAACTGCTATATGTGCAAAAGAGCTTGTTCTTTTAAAAAACTACAGACTTACTAACAGGATCACCAGGTGAAATAAAAGAAAGAAAACGTAAAAAATGTAAGAATTGGAAAGCTGCAATATTCATTATATTGCATGTCCAGTAGCCTTAAAAAAACATAGGGGGAGATTTCCTAAAACAGGTGCACAAAGAATCTGGTGCAGCTGTGCATAGTAAATTAATCAGGTTTTAGCCCACGTTCACATTGGGCCGATTTGCCATGCGATTTGACATGTCAAATCACATGCCAAATCGGCGGCTATTGCTAGCAATGGCACCGACTTTGCGGCACTACACCGATTTCCAAAAGTAGTTCCTGTATTACTTCTGGCGACTTCGGGGGTGAAGTCGGACTGCATTGCCGGTCTGAAATGATTTCTAACCTGCATAAGTGTGAACCTGGGCTCAGGCTCCTTTCACATGGGTTATCCGATCAGGTCCGCCTGTCAGTTTTTCAGGTGGACCATATTGGACCCTCCAGTCTCCCCTATGGAGAGGCGGATGTCAGCTGACACATGTCTGCTGACATCTGTCACGATCCGATCCGATCCTGCCCGCAAAATCCAGATGAATAGTGGTCCTATTTTCCAACCACCTGGCAGATCGGATAGGATAAAAAAATGGACAGGCTGTCTGTTTCCACCAGATTTCCCCATAGAGGAGTAGACAAGACCTGTCATCCACCTGCTCAGCAGGGATCAGCAGAGCGATCCACCACAGAGCAAGTGGAATCCGCAAGACGGAGGCACCTGTGTGAAAGAGCCCTTAGAGCCGGTTCACACTGAGGCGATCCGACTTCATGCACGACTTTGCAGGCGACTTCAGCGCGACTTCAGCGTGACTTTGGGCAATTTATAGCGCGACTTACAACACGACTTCATGCCAGGCGACTTTGCTGTGGCCAGTCAGAGAAGGGAGGGAGGGGGCTGCCTAAAATAAATTCTATTCTTTTCACTGTGAAGTCGCTTCTTTTTAGATGGGGGATCCGACTTGGAGGCGACTTCCATTGATTTCTATGGGCACAAGTCGGATAGAAGTCGCCTCAAAGTAGTACAAGAATCTTTTCTGAAGTCGGAGCGACTTCAGTAGTGTACATTTAGACCGCTTCCATTCACTTCTATGGGATTTCACTTTGCAAGCGACTTGGGGCGACTTGGAGCGGCACAAGTCGCCTCCCAAGTCGCTGTAGTGTGAACCGGCTCTTAATGTCAAAGCTTAATTGAACAAGCTGAAGTTAGAAGCTGATTGGTTACTATACACAGCTGCACCAGATTCTGTGTGCACATGTTTTAGTAAATCTACACATATATTTTTTAATACAAAATGTGAATATAATTTGTAAAAGTAAATATACACAATATTTTAATGGAAGCTAATGAACAGGAGGGCATTCCAGTCATTCCAATTTAACTCGGCAATCAGGCTATCCTCTAACTCCAAAAGCAAAGGTCTGTAAATCCAAAACAGATGCCAAATATATGTAAAAAATTACTTCCAGACTAAACAAAAGACAATATTACCTAAATATCAGAAAAAGTGGTAAGGCAGTGTCTAATGATAGATTGTAAGCTCTAATGAGCAGGGCCCTCTGATTCCTCATGTATTGAATTCTATTGTAACTGTACTGTTTGCCCTAACGTTGTAAAGGGCTGTGCAAACTGTTGGTGCTATATAAATCCTGTACAATAATAATAGTATACCCTGTATGTGTCCCTCCAACGTAGGTTTCCTAAGCATTAGCTTTTGTATTAGAGCAGGGGTCTCCAAACTTAGGTGTGGCTCTTTGCTTTCCTTTATCCTGCCCTTGGGGCACTATTCCTTCCAATGATATGAGGCACTATTCCTCCGACCAATACCAATGATGGGATACTATTCCTCCTACTAATAAAGGGCACTACTCCTCCTCCTATTGACCGCCAACCCTGAGGCCATATTTATTCTCACTGCTGCTGGGCCCGAGACATTTTCTGCCCCCGCAGGGCATAAACCGGCCCTCCTAAAGTGTGAAGTACAATAAACTGGCCCTTTATTTGAAAAGTTTGGAGACCTAGAGTGAAAGGTACCTACAGTATTGCAACTGGCCACAAGGTGGCATCTGTGCCATACACAAACACTGGATATTAATACAGCAATGCCAAGTTATTTATTCTATGAAGCTCAATGGTGAGCGATAAATAAAAAACAGAGCAGCAGCAAAGTGACAGATGCTAAAGTTACCAGTCTCAGTGACTTCTGGGTGTCTACGCTGGAGATGTCCCTGTAGGTAGGAGTAGTTCATAAAGGCCTTATCACATAATTGACACTGTGAACAGAAAAAAACATTACTTTTTATAAAAAATGCGTATTATGATGTTTATAAAAGGACAGACAATATGTTTGCTAGATCATGTGTTGTCTTCTCTTAGAGGTCTCTGCAGTCTTGTCTATAACAAGTAGAATATGGCAAGAATGTTGCTCAGAAAAACACATGACTAGAGGCTGCAGTCCCACTCAGAAGACAGCATAATTTGTCCTTCTAAGCCCCCCCCCCCCCCCAGGCGAGAGAGGAAACAGGCCAAGAACAGGTCACCTAGGCCTGTAATACACCTGGGAAGTAAAATTACTTTGCTGGGCCCCACAAAGGACAGAAGGAGAAAGAGGTAAAGTGGTCTCAGTACCTGGGCCTAAATGCAGCCATCTCCCCCATGCCAGCTAAGATCAACTTTATGGCTTGTTGACTGGATCTATTGCTCAGCCATTATGTGAAGAGCCATGCCTTACATTGACTATATCTGTTGCACTATGTTTAGTAAAGATATTCCAATTATACTATGGCCTTGTAGGGCATTCATTGACCCGCATCTCAGTATGCAGAGAGTGTGAGAACATGTTCTGCTGGTGTCCCCTGCTGTTGGGCCTGGAGAAGGTGCCCAGTGTCTGGAACCATCGGGAGTGAAGGGGAGGAAGCACACAGACACAGTCAGGAGGATGGATCGGGGGTCTGTTTCCACCTGCCACCCACACATCAGAGAGAGTCGTTGGGCAAATTCCTGTGTTGCCCGGAAGGTCAGTGTTACATTTGGGGTTGGTTCAGCTGTTTGCTATGGTGGCCACACATAAGGCAGCCCGCCAACTGCCAACAGGAAGGCGGAAGGGACCATTATAGGACTAGTTGGGTAAAGCCAGAAATGTTGCTTTAATGGCATTGTTTAGCGCTCAGAATACATTAAGCAGATTTTATACCTTTACCACAACTTCAATTGTTCCGGGAAAGCATTAAATGTATTAATTGACTTATCGTACTGGAGTTCATCTGTGCCAAATGAAAGGACTGACATTTAATGTACTCAAAAGGAAGTGTTCTGGCGTAAAGTTGGTCATGTTTATTTATGTCAAATTGGTAAACCAAGCCAATCCACCCAGAGCAGAATCAGAATCACTAAATGACCCTGCCAGGAGAACCGATGCCCTGCGGTGAAGGGGTTCACATGTGCTGCCATCCTGGAGTTGGGGTTCCGACACATAACCCTTTTACTTGTATGTCTCTGAAGTGTTAAGACTTCACATGAAGACTAATAGATCTCCTCACCTTCTGCAGCGGCTGTTTATACACTTGTATGTCAAACAGCATACACGCTTGTACTCAACAGAGTTCCCCAGCGTGGATACAATTCAGAAATTATGAAAATACAGTATTGGGAGTTACCCAATAATTCACATAACACAAAAGAGGTACTTTATGTCTAACTATGGTATGTCCTTTAATTTCTTTCCTCTCCTGCATTCTGCTAATTGTCTGGCTAACTTCCAAGACCACAGTTTTATGATGACTGGACTTTATCCATGATGGGAACCTGCAGCTTTGTTGAGTACAAGCTTGTTTGCTGTTTGACACACAGGTATATGAACAGCCACTGCAGAAGGCAAGGAGATCAATATATATGTAAGTGAAGTCCATAACACCAAAAGACTTAGAACCTTACAAGGGTTATAGATAGGGAATCAAAGCTCCGGGATGGGGTATGGGTGTACATGTGGACCCCTTTACCAGCTCGCACAGTGGATGAGTTCTCCTTGCAGAGTAGTCTTAAAATATCCTTAGAAGAGCTTTCTCACCTTGTGTTTTTAGATATCTTCCAGCTCTTGCATCAGACCAGGTAAGCTGCTACAGACAGTTCTCACATTGTTACTATATGAAGATAGCCCAGAACAGTGGACACTTCCTCCCTTACTAGTTGTGAGGTTCTATTATGACTTTACACTACTAATAACCATTGGACCTCTTGTCTGTATGAATCCTGCTTTTCGTGTTACAACTGATTGTGAGAAAGGGATTCCCTGTAAAGTTATAAATCGTACACAGAAGTGCAAATAGTCTATAATAAATTATCATTTACACCACTGTACATAAATTATGGGACTAATTCATCAACTGCTTATTTGCACACCTACAGTCAATAATGCACTTTATAAACATGTAATAACTTGCACTGCCATTAATATTAACATTAATATGTAATAACTTGCACTACCATCTCTTAATCTTTGCTAATGTACATATCCATTTACCAATATTATGCAAAACTGTATATCCTGCTTTTGTTACTATTGCACTTCTGGTTAGACCTAAACTGCATTTCGTTGCATTGTACTTGTACATGTGTAATGACAATAAAGTTGAATCTAATCTAATCTAATCTAATAAAGCAAAATCCAATAGGGAAGTAAAGTACTTCCCGATTAGGTAAACTATTTGCCAGGTGGCAGGTATCCCAACCCCCAAACCCCCAAAATAAGAGTGTAATACTCACTGAATGCTGAATACTCACATACTAGTTCACTCTGTGTTTGGGGGTTGTGAATATCCAAGTGGCAGAGTGAATCTCAGCATTCAATAAATTATGGGCATATTGGATTAGCTTAGATTTACTCAACACTTTTCTGATGTGAAAAGCACGGTCATCCAGGGTCAAGAACCTCTGACAGTTTGGAGTAAATAGGTAATCATCTCAGAATTGTAACTGTCATATGACTGGTAGGATGACCATACCTTATGATAACTGTTAGCTCCAGCCTGGAGTAACATCTGCTGAGTGCCAATTAACTTTTTCCTTCTCTTATTCTCTTCCTTCACATTCTTCAACTCATTATTCAGCTTGGCCAGCTCATCCTTTGTCATCTGATGTTCGTGTGTTGCCTCCTGTACCCGTTCCTCCAGCTGTGCTACGGTACTGCTCAGGCATTCTTGGCACTGCAGCAGATATTCAATGGTCAACTGTGCCAATTTTAGGACTTTCAGCAAAACTGGATCAACTTGATTCTGACAATATGGGCATCTTTCATTATCCAGATTGCAGAAGGTGATGGAATTGATGTTCTCCTGTAATGTTGATATATCCAACTCTCGAGCTACCTTATCCACATCTATGGCACTGATACGCCTCCAGTCGATGCCATCTCTACGTGACTGGAACCTGAAAGTCTGAATAAGGTTGCCTTTAGCTGATAGGGGCACAAAGGGAAAAGATGGGTACTGAGCTGGGGAAGTGATATATCCTGGCATGTTCAGGGAACGTGGGCTGGAGGGTAGAGCTGTCAAAGGATAGTAAATATTGTTGAGGAAAGGCTGCAAGTAAAAAAACATAACTGTAAATGACAAAATATTGGTAAATCAAATCTTTAATACAATTGTCAGAAGCAATGATTCTTTTTCAGAAATCTGCAATAGCATCGATCTAAGTCCTAAATAGATGCCATTTAGATTGATAAATCACTTTGCATCATAAACCGCCACCTTTTTTTAAATAAAATTTTAGAACTGCCGGTCTCTTTCAGCCACTTCCTGTTTACATGCCCTCACTCCAGTGTCAGTTGCACGCCGTTGCTCTCGACCAGCTTCCTGATAGTGACAACAGTGAACCATTGCTACCCAATATGTGTCGGCATAGCCTCTTGTAGTCCCCATATGAGGAGCATGTGAGAGAATAAGGGCACAGGATGCAGGATCCTAAATGGAAATATTTATCACCCTCAAACAGGAAGTGCTTGAACAATGACCTTCATAGCAGGATCACCGGGTACTCTTTTACATTTTGCAGACACACAGTAACAACACACAGTAGTGGATTAACATGAATCATTGTGCACTGCAAGGAAGATGTGCACGTTTATTTATTACGTTGTGGAGTACATGTGTTGCCATATATGGTTATGCTACATGTTAAAACGCATGTGCTACCGTTTGACCATTCTTCCAGAAGCGCATTTGTGAGGTCAGGCTCTGATGTGGACAAGAAGGCCTGGCTCGCAGTCTCCCACTTTAATTCATCCCAAAGGTGTTTTATTGGGTTGAGGTCAGGACTCTGTGCAAGCCAGTCAAGTTCCTCCAGTTTCAGGGGACAGTCCCCGGATTAAGGACACTGTCCCGGGGCCAAGTCTGTCCCAGGTTATGTCTCCGGATGGATTTGAACAGGGCCCCGGGCAATTTCAAAGACAGTCAGTGCAGAATTAATAAAAAATTCTGAATTACACACACCGGCTCCACTGCTCCTACTAGCTTAGGGGGTGTATTTTTTCTATTATCTGTGGCCCTTTGTGATGATCATGTGCTGGTCAGAGCAGAGGGATTATTTCTTCCGTTTTGGGCTCAAGCCTCGGCCAGCCGCCTGCCTGACTTTCTCCTTGCCTTCCCCGGCGGAGTGATTTTCCTCCGCTCCCCACCCAGTAGTAGCCGGGGTCCCTGAGAGTGAGACTTGAGAGGCTGTAAGGCGGTTCAGGCGGGTAGTGGTGGTGACAGGCAGAGAGAGGCAGCTGAGCTCAGCTGATAGTGTCCAGCAGCAGGAACAGAGGGGAAGTGGATCTGATTGTGGGGCTGCCCATGTCTTCAAAGCTTCGACACCGGTGTGCTTTGGGGTGTCTGTGAATAGACTGTCTCTATTGCATAATGGATGGTATCATAACCCACAGGCAGCAGGCACTCTAGCATGGCTCTGGCTGGCAGTGCACTGTCACGTAACAGTGCTGATTTTGTTAACGTATTGTTCATAAGTATCAGCACCCAGCAGCCATGTCATATGACACTGTGACAGAGCCAGCCAGAGCCATGATAGAGTGCCTGATGCCTGTGTCTTATATAATGCTGATGATCTTACCTAATTGCTGACCGCCTCATAGCAGAGTTACTGCTACAGGGTTGTTGCACTGCGCAGGATCATGTGTATATACGTGATCCTGCATTTCTGGGTATCAGAGCCGATCATTCTGTACACAGGCAGAACAGCAGTCTGCCTGTGTAAACAAAGCAGATCACCGTTTTGTCAGTATGGAAGACATTGATCCTGTGTTCCTGCAACTCAGCATTAATACAAGGCATATACATGGGGTTTCACTCTGTGGTCTTAACACAACTTAGCCTCTGCCACCTACTGAAAGATGGGGTAATCCAAGCCACGCTCCTAAAAGCACATGTGTTACCATATATCACAATGTGAGATTGTCTGCAATAAATAATGACAGAAAACCTAATCATCTAGCCTAAATTGTGTCCAATTTTGTGCAGGCTATGATAAATATAGGACAATTATAGGTGTGGGGCCCCCCACAGATTACAAGCTACACCCCTATTCCCCATTATAAAAAAAATATATCTCTATTTAGTTTGGTCTCTCAGTAGTTACACTGGGCAGACAGCAGGGAGAGCACCCATACACCTTAATATATATATTTATTTATTTATTTCAGGTACTTGTATAACTCAGTCAATTTACGCAGCACGTTACATATATATTGTACATTCACATCAGTCCCTACCCTCAAGGAGCTTACAATCTAAGGTCCCTAACTCACATTCATACATATACTAGGGACACATCTTACCTACCAGCATGTCTTTGCAGTCTGGGGATATATATATATATATATATACATATACATATGCAGCACAGTGGAGTAAGGAGCTTACAATCTAAGGTCCCTAACTCACATTCATACATATACTAGGGACAATTTTTACCTACCAGCATGTCTTTGCAGTCTGGGGATATATATATATATATATATATATATATATATATATATATATATATATATATATATATACACACACACATATATACATGCAGCACAGTGGAGTAAGGTATACAGTGTCAAACCTAAGCGATCCCCCAAAAAAGGTCTAACACTATATTTCAGGGACATGCAGTCAGGGGAGGCAGGTGACCTGCCATGTACATTATTAAAAAAAAAAAAAAAAAACGATCGGCAGAGACCCCAAATTTGGTAGGTAGGTAGGTACACTGTCTTCTTTTATTTGTTGTTACATTTTGTAATATGTGACTTTTCATGTTTTCTGGATTTTATTCTGCATAATACATTTTTGATATTTTTATACTATATATTGGTACTGTCACAGTCCTTCTCATTTAGTGGTTGGGGTGTTTTGGGCAATATAATAATTTGGGATGAGGTACCAGACTACTGTCCACATGTTGAGAGGTCTCGCACGGGACCCTACCTCCCAGTGATTCTTTACATACAACTATACAAAATCTTTCTTATTTGAAAAGGCAGCAGAAAGGGCAAAAACTTTATCTAACCCACAGAAAACAATCTGAACACATGACAAAAGTTATACTCAGTTCTGTTCACTAGATACATAAATCTAACCTGCTCTATGAATGCCTATCTGATATTAGCAAAAAAAAAAGGAAAAAAAAAAGAAATGACCAATACATTGCTTACCTAAACCCCAAAGTGTATAAAAGCAAAGCATTATTCTATATTATCAAATGTTTCCATATAAAAACTTGTTGCAATAAAGTACTTAGCTGAAACAAAACTATATAATTTCCATACTATAGCAGTAAAATGTGTAAAAAAGAAGTGCTAATAAAAAAAATCTTAAATAGTCTATTTGATTTGTTGTTTTTCATAGCAAGCAACCTCTACTGAAGTGACTGATTTCCATCACAACTAAGTGCTAGTGTCATTCCACGCTACTTATGAACATTCTCTGTGTTTAACCACTTCAGCCCCAGAAGGATTTCACACTTTAGGACCAGAGCCCTTTTTGCGATTCGGCGCTGCGTCGCTTTAACTGAAAATTGCGCGATCGTGTGACGTTGTGCCCGAATGAAATTTGCGTCCTTTTTTTCCCACAAATAGAGCTTTCTTTTGGTGGTATTTGATCACCGCTGCATCATTTCTGATTGCCGCTATAAACAAAAGAAGAGCGACAATTTTGCAAAAAAACCCAAATTTCTTACTTTTTGCTAAAATACAAATCCAAAAAAATATATAAAAAAACATTTTTTTTCATCGGTTTTGACCGATTTATATTCTTCCTCATATTTGTGATTAAAAAAATCGCAATCAGCGTTTATTGATTGGTTTGCGCAAAAGTGGTCACGTTTACGGATGATAAGAATAAATTTCTGGGGTTTTTATATATTTTTTATTTTTTACTAGTAATGGCGGCGATCTGCGATTTTTAGCGGTACTGCGATATTAGGGCGGACATGCCGGAACATTTCGACACCTTTTTGGGACCATTGGCATTTATACAGCGATCAGTGCTATAAAAATGCACTGATTACTGTGTAAATGCCATTGGCAGTGAAGGGGTTAACCTGTAGGGGGCGCTCTAATGGTTAACTGTGTTCCCTGGGTGCCCTAGCTGGGGAAGGGAAGCGATTACAGCTTCCGTGTAGAGGAAGGCTGTGATCACAGCCCTTCCCCCTCTCACAGAACGGAGGTCCGTGTTTACTCACACGGACCTCCGTTCTTTCACTCCGGGGGGGGCATCGCGGGTGGCCGGCGGAGATTGACTCCGCCGCACCCGCTCCCTGGCCCTCCCCGGACACAGTGAGTGCGCCTCCGGCGGCGCGCGCTCACTGTGCGTGATCTGGCAGCCGCCGTCATATGACGGCGTTTTGCCTTACAGCGCCACTCTGTCGCCGTCAATTGCCGACCAGCGGTCGGCAAGAGGTTAAAGAAAACAGATTTTTGTGCACTGTGAACTGGATGGACTTGTGTCTTTTTTTCAACCTGACTAACTATGTAACTATGTAACTATGTGCATGCAAGGACAGATTAGATACGCTAAACGTGCCTAAAAGCCTTAAAATGCACATAAATGCAAGCACATTTAAACGCAAGAGAAAATAAAACTAATGTTTGCTTATGCTCCCTGAAAATGTCTTCTGTGTTTAAATACATCAGACACAGGAGGCTATTGTGAATGTAGCCCAGACATTCTTAGCACATGCATGAGAATATACTGTAAGTACACTGCATTCAAATCTGCAAATTGTTTAGCTTTTTTTTTACAGGTCTGAAAGCAGCTATATTGTATTGTGTGGGCCCATGCACATAGCTGTGTATACATCAGTAAAACTGTGTTGCCTAATGATCTATAAAATCAAACGAACAGAAATTTGAGCCAGTGAATGGAGGAGGAATTTTATGGATCTGTTTGTATACAATACATCTAAATGTTCGCCTAAACACATGGCGAAATAGAAGCATTTTTTACACAGGATCTTCTTGCCAGCCTTGGCCACCAAGATCCTGTCTAGATAACAGTAAATCCATAATGATTTTGCAGTTTCCTCCCTCAATCCCCCCCAGCCCCCCCTCCACTACACAAGAAAATATTAGGAGTTTTGGTTTACCTGTAAAAAAATGCCAAGGATGCGATATGATAGGTCTCTGAAACAGAATGGTCAAGGCTGAGATTTGTTCCTTGAAGGTATTTAAAGCAAAAGACAACTCTATACAAGACTGGAAAAAAGGCATAACGTGCTCCACAACAGACTGTCAAGGATGAAACTTTTGAGCCTCATACCAGACGAAAAAGGTCTTTCAAGTAAGGTAGTACACCTTCCAGGAGGTCAACTTTCTTGCCCTGAGAATGGTAGGGGTCATTGAGTCAGAAATACCCCTTTATCTCAGGACTTTGACTTCAACAGCCATCAAGGCCAGTGACTGTAAAGCAGGATCAAGGATTGGACCCTGTGAAAGCAATCTGGGCAATCCAAAAGAGCCCATGGCTCATTTGCCAAGACTTCTATGATGTCTGCATACCACATTCTTTTTGGCCAGGCAGGTGCTATCAGATTCACTGGAACATCTTCCATCTTTATCCTGCACAACAGAAGAAGTGGAACTGGAGGGAAAACTTGGATCAGGGAAAGCTGATCCACCCGGGCATTTACTGTAAATGACTGATTATATCTGGTTCAGGACACAGATCTGCCCAGTTTATTGTTGAATCTGAATGCCGAGAGATCTACATCCTGCATTCCCCAACACAGAAAAGGTTCTCCAGAACATCTCCCAAGCCTGACAGGCTGGTATCTGTGGTCAACATCTTCCATTTCATTGGACAGGATATTAAGAGCTCTGAAGTGAAACACATCAAAGGCAGTTACCATCTTCCCCAGCACCTTCATGCAGGCCCAATTCCAGGGGTTTTTAAATTATCTAAGAGAATTCTTACTTTTGAAGCAGTATCTTTGCCTGAGTTGTATCGAGGACGAATCTTAAGTACTCCAGATGTTCCAAGGAACCAAGGCCAAATTCAGAAGGCACCCAACCAAACCTTTCCAGGACCTCTACCATCTGCTGGACATTTAATGTCAGGCGCTGAGCTGATTGCTTTCTGAGGAGAAGGTCATCCAGGTACCCCATAATGGGGCTACTCTGGGTCCTTAAAAACCCAGTATACACCAGTCAGAACACCAGTATATACAGTAGACAACTGTACCAATACTTGCTGTTCTTGCTTATTGAAAAGGCCTCTTCAGCTGTGCAAGGCTTCAGCAGTCTTCTGCTGAATCACTGGAGTCATTCTGTGTTGTGGTGTACCATGAGCCTTTGATTGCATGTGTTTTTGCTCCCTGGAAACCAGTAAGTATAATGATGCCCACACATACCTAGATGCATGCGATGATGCTGTCCCACATGTGCACCGCTCAACACCTATGGAGCTCTGCCACCGTTGTATAGTGTTCTGTATAGAAAACTGCCTATACCCCCCCCCCCCCCACATAGGGAACACTTGGGGAAAGACTGCCATGTGTGCCACCAAATCAGAGGCTTCATCACTCATGCTGCAGGGTCAGAAGGATCAATTTTAATACTTCACAGAGGGGGACCCACAGGGCATTCCAGGACTTGACTCCCCTCCAGTGGGATCATTATCCTGGACCTCTAAAGCACCCTGTCAACAAGGTCACTGGACGCATTGTACCCCAGAGAATGCTGCCCACAGGATGAAGCACCGACTGGCAGCATTGCAGGCTGTCCCTGTTCTTGCATGCAGGGTCTAGTTACAGTCCTCCTTGGCCTTGTCCATTTACCTGAATGTGACAGCATAACCCAAGTAGTCATTAATTTGAAGTCCTCTATGTCCTGTAATGAATGGTTAAAAAAATTATTATTGTTATTTTTTTTTTTGCAAACTACCTTTTTTGATGATCCTATCCCCACATGTCTGTCTCTTGGGGTACTGATGTCACGCATCCCAGGAGGCTTTGGGACAATTGCCGCTGCACTGTGCATGTCCTAGGTAATCCCTGCCTCATTGTGCATGTGCCTCTTTACATAATTAGGGGGCTGGCTCAAAGAACCTGGAAGAGACACCCAGCTTTTTTTTTTTTAAATATTCTTTATTTTCAATAAATTTTCTCCATTTTTTCCATATACAATAATCATGCAAAATCAGATCAGAAAAGTCTAAACAAGCAAGAGCATCTCACACACCAGTTACTATTCTTTGACGTTAGTTAAACATGAATTGCTAAACAGTATTACTTCAACTGCTGATTGACAGATAGCCACCCATGGGGCAAAGTCTGCCGCTGGGTGTTTTCCCCCCTATATATTTTGAACATCCAAAATCCACACCAATTACCCATTCACCCCTCCAACCACATCCATAGAGGGGGCAAACAAAAGAAAAAAAACCACACACACAATATATTGAGCATACTGAGCCAGGAGCCTATAGTGAAGATCATAACCATGTATTATAATTTATCTACTACCTATTCCTCTTCCAGGAGTATGAGACCATATTTCCTCGAACTTGTAAATATGGACCAATGTATCCATTTCCTCCTAAATTCCTCTTCTCTCCCCTCCCTAATCGCTATACTAAGTTCCATAGTGTAAATATCAGCAACTTTGCCCAGCCACTGACTGATTTTGGGAGGTGATTCTTGCTTCCATAAGGCTGGAATACAGGATTTGGCTGTATTCGTCAAATGTACCAATATTGATTTTTTATATTTTCAATTTCGAGAGGGCAGAGAGATGGAGGAGGTACCCCACCAGTTCTTCTCCCAGATCATATTCTGTCAACTGTTTTGTAATCTCTCGCACACATACCCAAAATCTGTCTAGCATGTGGCATGACCAAAAAATGTGTAGTAAATTGCCCTCAGCTTCCCCGCACCTCCAACACTTATCCGTTACCTCAGAAAATGCTTTCTTTATCAGGGAGGGGACCCTATACCATCTTGTAACAATTTTATAGGACAGCTCCTGATATTTACTGGCTACCGAGGAGTAGTGAGCAAAATCCAAAATTCGATCCTTTTGCTCTTCCAAGAAAGTGCAGCCCAAGTCCCCCTCCCATTTCTGTAAGAATTTTGGAACATATCCCTCCTTAGGAGCTATCAATATATCCTATATATCTTCGACACCCCATGATTGATAATTCCTTCGGTCAGGCACAGATCTTCCATAGGTGAATTTGAACGTAATGACACTCCCCTTCTAATGATGCTCCCAAGGAAGTGGATAAAACATTGCCTGTATTTCCGTCTTAGTTTTAAGTCTTTCGTCTATCATAAAGTCCCCTAACTACAGTTTTTGTGAACTACCTATTCCTTTAAAGCCTTTGTCCATATAACCGGGTGGAAAAGCAGGGTTACCCATTACAGAATACAATGATGTGATCTCCCCTCCTGTTTTAAGGAAAAGGTGGCTTTGTTGCAACACCTTTACGGTTGCCCCTATAGTGGAGTGTTGTCTTAATGACCCGAGTACTCTTCAACGTAGCCATGGCAGGCATTCTAATGGAAGATTCGAGCATGATTGCTCAATTTTGACCCATGCTTTCTTTTCTCCTTCCCTACACCAGTCCAGTGCCCTCGCCAGATGTACTGCCTGATAATACCCTACCGGGTCCGGAAACCTCCTTGGGTTTTGGCCATTGCCAGCACCAAGAGAGAGATTCGTGGTTTTGCCTTCGCCCAGGTAAATATTCTGAAAACACCCCGTACTGAATTCAAAAATGCGGTTGGAACCGCAATCGGTAAAGTCTGAAAAAGATATAGTAATCTTGGCAGTATATTCATTTTTAAGACAGCATTCCTGCCCATCCATGAATGCTGCCCTCTATGCCATCTGTCTAAATCGGAAGCTAAACTCTTCAGTACTGGTGGAAAATTTACTGCATATATTTCCCCCGTCGTAGGAGTCAATTTAACCCCCAGATATGTCAAAAAAGTGGAAGCCCATGGAAAGGGGAACGATATCTTTAGAGCTTGTGCCCTCCGGGGGAGCAGTGATACAATTAACATCTCTGATTTGTGTGCATTAATCTTAAAATTTGAGAATTCACGGTATTGATCAAATTTCCTTAGTAGATTAGGCAATGTTGTTTCTGGAGAGGTGATAAAAAATAGCACATCATCAGCAAATGCTGCTACTTTGTGCTCTTTCTTACCAATTTTATACCCCTGGATGTCCACACTTCCCCTTACATGTCGTAGGAAAGGCTCTAGGATTAAGATAAAGATCAAAGGGGAGAGTGGGCATCCTTGTCTAGTACCATTAGACAATTTAAAGTTTAGACATATTACCTCATTAATTCTCACTGCTGCTGTTGGGACCAAGTAAATGGCATTAATCCACTTACTGAAGGCTTGTCCCACTCCTATGTATTCCAACGTCTCCTTCAGAAAAAGCCAATCCACCCTATCAAAAGCTTTTTCTGCGTCAGCTGGCAACAGACATAAAGGGACTTTCTGATGATGAGCCAGGTAAAAAAAAATTCAATGCCTTAGTGGTGTTATCTTTTATCTCTTTGGTAGGCATAAACCCAGTTTGATCTGAATGAATGACCTTCTGAAGGTGAGGTTGTAGCCTAGCTGCCAGTATTCGTGTACATTTTTTTTTGTCGGCATTTAACAAAGAGATAGGTTGATAATTCCTACATTGAGCGGGGTCCTTCCCTTCCTTCGGAATTACCGTAATATGTGCTCTCAACATATCCTCTGACAAAGTCTGTTCTTCCAATAGGGAGTTAAATGCATTAACAAATCTAGGGGCCAGTATCTGAGAGAAGCTCTTCTAATACTCCGTTGTAAAACCATCTGGTCCTGGGGCTTTATGGGGCTTATCTTAGTTGCCATCAAATACTCATTAATTGAAATATGAGTATTCAGAGATTGAGTAGTCTCCTCCTCTAGAATGGGTATACCCGAGCACCTCAAATAATCTTTTATCTGCTGTTGTCTCTCTATTTGTCGATCTTTTGTTAGGGGAGCTGATAAATTATACAATGAACAATAATAATAATAATAATGTGAAGTCGACCTAGAAACGTCCAGTAAGGGGTCCATTGCCACGTTAAAGTCTCCTCCCATAACCCAGCTTTTTGATGACGTGGGATGAGAAGATGGCAGAGGTGTTGGGGCCGTGTGCTTACACCAGAATGCCCTGATTTCATTGGGCATGTAAGCATGTTTTTGGAGGACAACCTAGTGGACAAGGTAAGAAAAGAAGAGAGTGAAGTTTCAATTACGGCAATGTGCATATATTGTAAGGGGTCATTATAATCTGGTGAGTGCGTTAATTGCCATCCTATAAAGAAACTAAAGACTATTGTTTATACGTATTCAATTAAAATTCATAAAATCAAGCACACATGACTATATATGTGTTGTTTTTTTTTCAGGAATGGGATATTTACAGTGCATAAAGCAAGTACAGGCGGTCCCCTAGTTACAAACATCTGACTTACGAATGACTCCTACTTACAAACGGAGGGAGACAACAGGAACTGAGAGGAAATCTCCCCCTAGGAAGGGAAATTCACTCCTGTAAGAGTTATTATGGGAAAAGGTGTCTCCATTGATGCTTTATCACCAAGGTTTGTTTCCACAACAACCCAAAATTTTCAAAAATCCAATTATCATTGGGACAGGAAGTGAGCAAAACAAACATTACAGGGGTGTTACCCCTTCCCTATTCTATCCAAAAAGTTTAAAAATAGTTTTTTTTGGCTGAAGCTACACTTAAAAAATGTACCTGTTCCCAATTACAAACAAATTAAACTTAAGAACAAACCTACAGACCCTATCTTGTTTGTAACCCGGGGACCGCCTGTACCGGTCTGACTCTTAAATTAGCTTCAGGGAGTAGAACAAGGGTTACGTTTTTAGTCAAAGTTAGCATTTTGGTGGGTCAGATCTAAAGATCCATTTTGAATATCCATTTACCCTTCTAATGCATTATGTTAGGCAGTCCATTCAAGTTAAGGGTTGCCAGTGCATCAAAATGGACAAAAAAGGACATGTGACATTTTTACTGATGTAGCTCACCACAAGACATGGTAATCTGTAACTGCACACTGTTTTGTGCTGCAAAACATACAGTATATATTAGAGGTCTGTTGGGTTACTGTGCGGGAGCGCCAAACAAACTCAATGGCACTGCGATGTGCTGATGCATGTAAGGTGTGGTAACATACTTGTTACTACTATAAAATAAAAAAAGGCTACGCTAGCAATACATATAAGACTAATTATATGTCAAACTCCACGGTGGATAAGATACACAATTGAAAAATAGTTCATATTTGGGTCATGATCCACAAAATGACAAAAAGGTGAATTGAATAGATGGAAAAAGTTAATAGATCACAGTCCTTAATGTAGCATAAATGTAGTCAAGTTGATAGATGAATAAATCACACCAAGTGCTAGTGGTGACATTAGTGCGGTATTTTCCACCAGATTTATTGTTACTACTATGTATGCATGTGACTGTGCCTTTAGGATTCATTCATTCCATGGCATCATGGTGCAGTTCCTTAAGGCAGCCATTGAAACATGTGTTGCTTCACTTGTTTGTTATCCTGAGGAAGCCGAGCTTGTGCCTCCTCGAAACGACAAATTAAATCGCCATCATGCATTCACCTTTCAAGACCCATTGGTGCCGCTCTCTTTTTTGGTTTACATGCACTACAGCCTTTGCTGTGCACCCGGGCCCATATTTTATCCCTGTGTGCGGTGACAACCATTGGATATCAATAATTAAACTGTATATACACAATCAGCAATGTAAGCACTGCTAGAGCAGTGTTTTTCAACTCCAGTCCTCAAGGCACACCAACAGGTCATGTTTTCAGGATTTCCATGAGTTTGCACAGGCGATTTGATCAGTTTCACTGCCTTAGTAATTACCACAGCTGTTTCATCTGAGGGAAATCCTGAAAACATGACCTGTTGGTGTGCCTTGAGGACTGGAGTTGAAAAACACTGTGTTAAAGAATACACCGTCATACCCAGCAGAGTAAAATAATACAGTATAATTTAAATTTGAACACAGAGCAGGATGAAACAAAAAATACATGTCAATAATTGATTGAAAATGGATAGAAAACAATTTCAGCTTTACAGAAATCCTTTTTTTTAACAATGGTCATCTATTGAATTAAACAATGTTGTTAGATCAGTGGTTCTCAACTCCAGTCCCCAGGATCCACCAACAGGCCAGATTTTAAGTATTACCTTGGGGAGATGCAGACTAGAATACTGCAATCATTGAGCAGCAAATGATATCACCTGTGATGTATTTCAGTTATCCTGCAAACCTGGCCTGTTAGTGGGTCTCAAGGACCGGAGTTGAGAACCACTGTGCTAGATGAACAAACTTAAAATTGCAGAGCTGAATAAACAATATGATAAAAGAAGAGCAATCACAACTTTTCTATATGACATATTGTCATAGTGAAATATGCTTGTATCTAGCATAGTATTCAGTCTTTATCAGTATTTAGATAGAGGAGCCATGCACACATTGCATGTTTCTATTTTGTATAACTATCTGGATAGTATTGGGGGTGAAGGGGTATTTAGAAGCACTTAGTGTTCTTTCCATGTACATACCATGTCTTCATGCAGTAAGCTTCTTCAGTTTCTGTTTGATAGCTTGGTAACTAGGTGTGTACAACGGAAACTTGACTCTAGCGTTCAGCCTACTCTATATAATACTCTATGTCAGGGTACTCTGCATATCCACAAACAATGTTACTGTATCTACATGTCTATATAAACTGGAACTATTTTTTTTTTTTTTTTGCTTTAATAGAATATGGAAAGGTTGGGACCTCTGACCGGCTTTTGTTGCCGAGTGCCCCTTGAGGAGATTTTCTGACTTCCTGTCATAGTGACCACTGTCCTTGTAGAAAGATCATGAGAAAACTCTGCACAACAAAACCAAACCAAATACTGCACCAAAAAAGTTAGATCTGCCCATATTTTGCTTTCCCTGGTTAATCCTTTCCCTTCTTATCAACATACTGAAACATTTTAAATAAAACCCTTTCGTGCATACCTTATTTTAGTCTCAGTGACATCTCTGGGTCACTGTGCTTCTCTATGGAGTGCAGGCAGATCATGGCTGGTGGCAGAGACTGACAGGGTACAGATAAGCCCCAAGCAAAAAAAAATAAAAATAAGAGTAGGGCTGGCATGACTAGGTAGCAGGGCTAACCGCACACACAGGGTTAATCTAGTCATGCTGGGCTCCACATATTGGAAGGGGTGGGTGGTACAGAATTAGAGGGGTTTTGGTATGGTGAAGGTGGGGGTAATGTGTTCTGTGGTCAGTCTGAGGTCAACGGACAAAGAAGAAACTTTCCACCCTCCCACCCTTTGGAATGGATGTGGTGCAGCAGCTGTCGTAGTGGCTTGGCGGTTGGGGTCTTTGGAGGCCTTTTAAAATAACAGTGATTTGGCATAGTGGGGAACCATCTATGGCAGGAATATGCAATTAGCGAGCCTCCAGATGTTGCAGAACTACAAGTCCCATGAGTCGTAGGAAGACTCTGACAGCCACAAGCATGACACCCAAAGGCAGAGGCATGGTGGGACTTGTAGTTTTGCAACAGCTGGAGGTCCGCTAATTGCATATCCCTGATCTATGGTATGGGGTCCTCTGTAAGATGCCAGTTAACTTGGCATTGGGCATATGGTGGTATCTGCATAGAATGTGGAGAATTGGGATCATCCCCAAGTTGGTGTGTTGTGACTGAGGACCTTGTGTGGTTACGCAGATACAAAAACATTTGGGGTTCCTCAGTGCCTTCAAAGATCGCAACCTAGTTTAGTATTTATCATTGAGATTATTATTATGTTTTGTTAAACAAATGTGTTTTCTGGTTATTTGTTAATAAATGGCCGGTATGGCCAATTTTAATCCAAAAAGGATGTCTTTGATTTATTTATTATTTGATAGTAACAGGAAAGGGGTGCAGTAATGGTAAAGTGGGGTTTGCATCTGTCTTACCATGGTCATGTATGTAGCTTCCTAAAAGGGCTACAGAACCTTGCCTCAGTATTCTTCTCAAGAGACCTCAAACTTAATGCGTTTGTTACCCCAACATTTCATATTCCTGATATGTACCTGCTGTACCATGTACTTGTATGAGGAAGTATCCTGTTCTCTTTGTACACCGGCTTAAAAACTGCTGCTTCTACAGGGGTTTTGTGTTCTGCCTGTAGAAGCAGCTCAATGTTATCCTATGTGTCCATACACATGAGGGCGATTACAGGCGTATTTTGAGCTCAATGTTTGGCATCTGGTTTGCGTTTCTGATTGGAGCTTTCTTGCAGAAAAAAAACGCAAAACTCTCCTAAACTCATCTAAACTTTGTACAAAAAATGCTCTATATGAGCGTTTTTTTTTCTGCCAAGGGAACTGGAGTTTTTTAAGCCCAGTGTGTATGGAGCCTAAACAGGAGAGCAAACCGTGGTCAGTTCTCTAGCAATGCTGGGAACTCAGTGTACTCTCCTCCAATGATCAGACTTGTCCTGACATGCCCCCCTGCACAGCTATTCACTGGGAAGCTCAGTGTGCTGCTGCTTCTCCTCCCCCAGCTCTTATGCAGCTGAGACCAGATGGAATGTGATTACTTATAAAAAAAAAGGGAAAAAGAGTATTTATTATTTTTTTTATATCTATACAAAAATGTTTTGCTTTTCATTTCTATTTTAAACTGAATGGGTTGATTTACAAGGTGATTGTTTACAATCACTCTAAAGTATATGTAAACCCTCACCTTGTAAAACAACCCATTCAGTTTAAAATAGAAATGAAAAGCAAAACATTTGTGTATAGATATATAAAAACATTAGGGCTCTTTCACGCAGTCATGTCCGTTTAAATGGACTCCGCTTGCTCAGCGGGGATCGATCCGTTGATCCCAACTGAGCCGGCGGATGACAGGTCTGTCTCCGCTCATTGTGCAGAGATGGACATGCCAGAGCCCTACGGGGGATTAGATGAAAACTTATCTTTCTGTTTTCATCCGATCCGATAGAGGGATGGAAAATAGGGTTTCCATCTGTCTGGATTTAGTGGAGCGGAGCGGATCGGATCGGACATGTCATCGTTGACATCTGTCGCTCCATAGAGGTGCATGGAGCGTCCGCCTGAAAAGCGGACAGGCGGACCTGAATGGTCCCCATGTGTGAAAGAGCCCTTATAAACTCCTTTTTTCCCTTTTTTATAAGTGATCACATTCCTTCTGTTCTCAGCTGTATAAGAGCTGGGGGCAGAAGAAACAGCAACACACCAAACGTCCCAGTAAATGGTTATGCGGGGGAGGGGTGTTTCAGGACAAGTCTAATCATTGGAGGAGAGCAGGCTGAGTTCCCAGCATAGCCAGAGAACTGACTACGCTGTGCTCTCCTGCCTAGTGTGGTCAGTTCTCAATAGGAAAGCAGAGGGACTGTCAGGAACACCAGGGATTTCATACATAGGAAGCAATGCAAAGAGAACAAGATACTTTTTCATACAAGTACATGGTACACATATCAGGAATATGAAATGCTGGGGTAACATATTCTTTAATGCAAGCAGTTGGCTGGCACTTGGAAGGAGTTATACAAATGTGAATATGCTTTATGGATGGGTGTCAGTCTGGAGGAGTGGCCATTCCTAAACAAAGTGCATCTGCATACAGACACAGCCCTAGGTAGCGCCCACATGTGATGCTGAGCCTCCATGATTGACAGAACTAAAATCTTATGAAAAAGGCAGGCCATGGACAGCGAGGCTGGGGAGGAAAGTGCTAGATGATGCTGGATGTCCCCCAGCCTGGAAATGAGGCAGGCTCTCTCTGACTTGCTGCAGCTTCTAATGAGCAGCTCACAATGTGCAGTGAAATCAGAATGAGCAATTTCAGTACAGGAGAGGAGCCTTTACAACTATGCAAGGCTGAAGGTAAGGCTGGAGTTCCACAAACTCATAGAAAATACTACAAACCTAAGATAGTTATCTAAAATGAGAAACAATCCTACTGTAACATACAAAAACGGCATTAAAAATACTAAAAACCATAGACCACACCAACCTGCCACCAGTCATCAAATGGCTAAAGTAAGTAAAGCAGCTAACTGGGAGACTCATATGGAGTCCATGCTGGGATGACCCAGGTCATAATATAAGTATATTTAATACAATAGTATTATGCAGGGTAATATCGAGTCATATGAGTTGAAAGACAATTGCAATGAAATGAAAAAAAAATTGAACAGTAATTATGATGTACAGTTGCCCTGTCCTAACCATAAAGATTACCCGTATAACAGAACTGGGTGGTTGGAAGAAGGATGAAGCCTGCCTGGGTCATCCAATAAACAGAAAAGGCACAGCAAGAACGATGGAAGAATCCCTAAGGTTCGGTTCACACTTAGGTGATCCGACTTTGGGGGCGACTTTGCTAGGCGATTTGAAGGTGACTTCAGCACAACTTTGGGCGACTTACAATGCGACTCCACGCCAGGCAACTTTGCCTGTGGCCAATCAGAGAAAGGAGGGAGGGGTTGCCTTCAAAAATTATTTTCTTTTAGGCCTCATACACACAGGCGTTTTTACAGCCGCGTTTTTGAGCTGTTCCATCCATATCCATACCAGACCCTTATCAGAGCACGCAGCCTGGCAGGCCAGGAAAGGGGGTGGGGACAAGCGATCACTCTCCCCCCCTTGGACCATACCAGGCCGCATACCCTCAAAAAACCTTGTTCCCATGTTGATGAGGACAAGGGCCTCTTCCCCTGCCCCCGCCCACAGACCCCGACAACCAACGGCCGGGTTTTTTGGGAAGAGGCCCTTGTCCTCATCAACATGAGGACAAGGTGCTTTGGGGTGGGGGGCACAGGGCCCCTCCAGCCACAAAGCACCCACACCCCCATGTTCAGGGCATGCAGCCTGGTATGGTACGGGGGTAGCACAGCCCTGCCAGGCTGCATGCTCGGATAAGGGTCTGGTATGGATTTTGGGGGGACCCTACGCCGTTTTTTTCAAAGGGTCTGGTACCTCCTGGGGGGGAAGCCTACCCATTTTTTTTGGGGGGGGGGGGTGTTCCCCTTCAAGATCCTCAGCACACAAGTCACACTGCAAGTCAGATCATCATGGTCTGACTTCTGGTGCGACTTCTATTCAAATCAATGGGCTCCCATAGGGAACCATTGATTTTGAATAGAGGCAGAAAAACGCCACCGATAGCTAGCAATGAAAAACATGCATTGACGCCAATGCAAAACATCTTTCAGGCCTTAAGGAACCCTTGCTAATCAATACATTTACAGTTCACGTGAAATTAAAGTGTTACTAAACCCACAACAGTAAAATCAGTCTGTATATGCAGTAAAGCATGCTTGTTATGCTCACTGTGGAACCTAAGGTGTTAATCTTGTGCATTGTGTAAAAAGGCTGTTTGATCCTGTCTTATCTTATCCTCCCCTTCTTCCAGAGTCCCCAAAACATCTCCGGATAGTAGAGGCCAAGGGACAAGCTGCACATGCTCAGTTTTGTGTGTAGTGCTGGGAGTTTTTTCTTTTCTTGGGAGAGTGCATGTGTTCAGCACAGGGCCAATCAGCACTGTCCAGACAGAGGGTCAGGGGTCATGCAGCCTCGTAGGACAGTCAGAGAAGAATGAAAACTCCTTCTACATGCTTTAACCAGACACTGATAGAAGTCACAAGACTGCTGTATACTGCTGGTGAGAAAAGGTATTTATCAGTTTATATTTACTAAAATGTTTAAATTTCCATGTTCTGTGTACTGTGGGCGACCAGATATAGTGAATGCAGGGTCCTGGGTTTAGTAACACTTTAAGTCCAGGTTCACATTGAGGGGGGATTTGAAATTGTGTGAGTTCAGCTGAACTTGCACGATTTCAAA
>BLSH010032311.1:2997-35639 GCA_018402905.1 Glandirana rugosa
GGATGGCTCTTTTTTATTCCTTCATTTTCTCATGAATTAGGATGTACAATGCATCCTTACCGATGAGAGGAGACTGGGCAGGAACCTAAGATCAGCTCCTCCCATCCTGTATACACCAACTGGCTACACAGGAGCAGTGCCCCTCCCTGGAAGTGATGTCATTAGCCTTCAGTAACCACACCCACTGGCTGATTTTACTCTCAGGAGGAAGTAGAATTGAAGTCATGTGACAGCATTGGATACTGCAAAATAAAGGGAGAAAAACTGGCATTTTTTAATTTTGAGGCATGCGGCTGAACTTCGCTCACATGAATGATTGCAGGGGAGAATTTAAGTGTCAGGGTGGACTTCCACTTTAAGCTTTGACAATAAAACCTGGAAGCGGATTGGTTTCTATGCAGAGCTGTATCTGATTTAAACTCTCCAGTTTTAGTAAATCATTCCCATTGTGTCTGTGACAAATGGCAGAACTGGTGATTCACGTACGTAGGTAAGGGTTACATGAATCTGTCGCAGGTTTACTGGCAGATAAACTATTAGGAGAGGCGTAATGGAAATGTATGAAATGTATTCCACACCAAATTTGTTTCAAGGATTTGATACAGTAATTACATGTGAGACACAACAGTTTACTGCAACATGGAAAAGGTCTTATTTACCTCCACAATCCTTATCACCGATAGGGCAGTTTTTCTTTGTAACTTTGTCTTAACAATAGCGCCATATAGTAAAAGAGTGTCACCGATATGAATGTCCTGAATTTGTCCCGTTCTGTACCAACAGTGAAAATGTTAAACGGTTTTCACGAATTTGGTGCAAAGCACCACCAGAAATCTATTGCAAATGTCTTATTGCATCACTCCCAATTTGTTCTTGTTTTTATTACATCAGCTCATCCTATGCGATTTATATTCCATATATTGATAGATAAATGCTTACCTGATGTATAATGTGCTGTTTATTGATCGAAGCTGCCCATCTACTCTAGTGACAACTGCTGGTGACATGTGACTCCTGTGCACCAGGCCGTGTCATTTATACTGGGCTGGCATTCCTTGGTTAATATATTAATGTTGCTGAGTAACCAGACCTGGCCCCTTCCTGCTCTCTTCACACACGCTCACTATTGATAGAACTACTTGCAGCATCTTTTCAGGCACACATAAAAAAAATTATACGCACAACAGGGTAGACAGAAAAAGAACAATGCATGAACCGGTATGGTGATTGTTTTCATTTCATTAGAGAAGGCTGGAAACTGAGAAGGAAATCCGATCTGGTAAATTTGCTGTTAGAGCTTGTTTAGACCTGCGTTTGGGGGAGGCAGTAAAAATATGCGGTTGAGCTGCATTTTTACCATGCACTTTAGGATGCAAAGACAGTGAACAGGAGGGAGAAGCTAGGAATGCAGGGAATGCAAAGCATGGCCAAATCTCCCCCTGTTCATTGGGAAGTACTGCTGCTGAACGCGACTCATCCAAGTGAAACAGTCTTGCAACTATATGCAATGCCAAGGTTTATGCTGCAGTGGTATGGCTTTTACAGGGTTAAAACAGGTGGCGAGCAGTCAACATATCATCTCCTCACTGCCCGTCAAACACATCGGATAAGTGATCTGATCCCAGAAAGCTTTCAGAGATGCAGCAATCTTGCCACATATATAAACGTAGCCTTAGCAAAAAACTGCTTTTATTTAAAGATGGAGCATACTCAGCATTTGGAAACTGAAAAATCTTCATTAAAGCAGAACAGGGTCAGAATATACCCCTGATGACTTATTAAACAGAACCTGTCTCATTAAAGAGCACTTTTCTAAACAAAATGCTATCACATAGGGGACCTCATACTGAACAGGGGCGGCCCGTCTATTAAGGGCGCATGGGCGCCGCCCCCCCTATACGCGATGCCCCCATACCCATGCATCCAGCCCTTATGCAGGGCACCGGATGCATGAATTTCAATGGGGGTGGGTGTTTTTTTTAAGCACCTGATTAGAGCAAGAGGTTTTCATAGGCTTCAAAATAAGGTGGGCTCGGGTGCAGAACACTGCGCTCTGAGCCCACCTAGGTGTGTTACAATAGCGAATGAAAATTCACTATTGAAACACTGATCCTCCTTAGCCAATTAGGAAGGGCTGACTGGCCGAAAGCAGAAGCGTTCCGATTGGCCGCTGAGGAGGAGGGAGGAGACGGAAGTTGCTGTGATGGCCGCAGGGAAAGAGGAAGCCAACCGTAATGCCCACCGCCTGTGATGCTCGCCACCTGGGTGAAGCGATGCCCGCCATACAGTCAGGTTCATAAATATTGGGACATCGACACAATTCTAATCTTTTTGGCTCTATACACCACCACAATGGATTTGAAATGAAACGAACAAGATGTGCTTTAACTGCAGACTTTCAGCTTTAATTTGAGGGTATTTACATCCAAATCAGGTGAACGGTGTAGGAATTACAACAGTTTGTATATGTGCCTCCCACTTTTTAACCACTTCAGCCCCGGAAGGATTTGCCCCCTTCCTGACCAGATCCCTTTTTGCGATTCGGCACTGCGTCGCTTTAACTGACAAGTGTGACGTTGTACCCAAACTAAATTTGCGTCCTTTTTCTCCCACAAATAGAGCTTTCTTTTGGTGGTATATCATCACCGCTGCGTCATTTCTGATTGCCGATATAAACAAAAGAAGAGCAACAATTTTGCAAAAAAACCCAAATTTCTTACTTTTTGCTAAAATACAAATTCAAAAAAAATATAAAAAAACATTTTGTTTCATCGGTTTTGGCCGATATTCTTCCTCATATTTGTGATAGAAAAAAAATCGCAATCGGCGTTTATTGATTGGTTTGCCCAAAAGTTGCCGCATTTACGGATGATGAGAATTAATTTCTGGGGTTTTTATTTTTTTTTATTTTTTACTAGTAATGGCGGCGATCTGCGATTTGTAGCGGTACTGCAATATTGCAACGGACATGTCGGGACATTTTGACACTTTTTTGGGACCATTGGCATTTATACAGCGATCAGTGCTATAAAAATGCACTGATTACTGTGTAAATGCCATTGGCAGTGAAGGGGTTAACCTGCAGGGGGGTGCTCTAAGGGTTGCTGTGTTCCCTGGGTGTGTTCTAACTGTCTTAGTGTTTGACTGGCATGTAGAGGAAGGCTGTGATCACTCCCTTCCCCCTCTAACAGAACGGAGGTCCGTGTTTACTTACACGGACCTCCGTTCTTTCACTCCGGGGGGGGCATCGCGGGTGGCCGGCGGAGATCGAGCCCGCTGCACCCGCTCCCTGGCCCTCCCCGAACACAGTGAGCGTGCGATCTGGCAGCCGCCGTCAGATGACGGCGGTTTGCCCAGGAGAGCCATCTTGTCACCGTCAACCTGCGGTTGACGGTCGGCAAGTGGTTAAGGGACCAAAAGTAATGGGACAATTGGCTGCTCAGCTGTTCCATGGCCAGGTGTGTGTTATTCCCTCATTATCCCATTTACAAGGAGCAGATAAAAGGTCTAGAGTTCATTTCAAGTGTACCATTTGCATTTGGAATCTGTTGCTGTCAACTCTCAATATGAGACCCAAAGAGCTGTCACTATCAGTGAAGCAAGCCATCATTAGGCTGAAAAAACAAAACAAACCCATCAGAGAGATAGCAAAAACATTAGGTGTGGCCAAATCAACTATTTGTTACATCCTTAAAAAGAGAGAACGCACCGGTGAGCTCAGCAAAACCAAAAGACCCGGAAGACCACGGAAAACAACTGTGGTGGATGACCGAAGAATTCTTTCCCTGGTGAAAAAAAACACCCGTCACAACAGTTGGCCAGATCAAGAACACTCTCCAGGAGGTAGGTATATGTGTGTCAAAGTCAACAATCAAGAGAAGACTTCACCAGAGTGAATACAGAGGGTTCACCACAAGATGTAAGCCATTGGTGAGCCTCAAAAACAGTGAGGCCAGATTAGAGTTTGCCAAACAACATCTAAAAAAGCCTTCACAGTTCTGGAACATCCTATGGACAGATGAGACCAAGATCAACTTGTACCAGAGTGATGGGAAGAGAAGAGTATGGAGAAGGAAAGGAACTGCTCATGATCCAAAGCATACCACCTCATCAGTGAAGCATGGTGGTGGTAGTGTCATGGCGTGGGCATGTATGACTGCCAATGGTTTATTGATGATGTGACTTCTGACAAATGCAGCAGGATGAATTCTGAAGTGTTTCAGGCAATATTATCTGCTCATATTCAGCCAAATGCTTCAGAACTCATAGGACGTTGCTTCACAGTGCAGATGGACAATGACCCGAAGCATACTGCGAAAGCAACCAAAGAGTTTTTTAAGGGAAAGAAGTGGAATGCTATGCAATGGCCAAGTCAATCACCTGACCTGAATCTGATTGAGCTTGCATTTCCCTTGCTGAAGACAAAACTGAAGGGAAAATGCCCCAAGAACAAGCAGGAACTGAAGACAGTTGCAGTAGAGGCCTGGCAGAGCATCACCAGGGATGAAACCCAGCGTCTGGTGATGTCTATGCATTCCAGACTTCAGGCTGTAATTGTCTGCAAAGGATTTGCAACCAAGTATTAAATAGTGAAAGTTTGATTTATGATTGTTAATCTGTCCCATTACTTTTGGTCCCTTAAAAAGTGGGAGGCACATATACAAACTGCTGTAATTCCTACACCGTTCACATGATTTGGATGTAAATACCCTCAAATTAAAGCTGAAAGTATGCAGTTAAAGAACATCTTGTTTGTTTCATTTCAAATCCATTGTAGTGGTGTATAGAGCCAAAAAGATTACAATTGTGTTGATGTCCCAATATTTATGGACCTGGCTGTAGATGGGGTAGGTGATCTGGACCAGACCGGGGGGGGGGTATATGTGTTTGCCACCCCCACAAAAAAATTTGCCCCCAGCCGCCACTGAGACTGAACAAAAGAAATCTATACAGCTGGCCATAGACATATCAACATTTGGCTGACAGGGAACAGATGAATTTCGAACAGTGTGTGGCCTTCTCATCTTGACAGAAATCGATCATTTGGCCGATTTCTGTAGAGAAAGAATGTTGGAAAATTTTTCCTGATAGGCTACAGCTGCTGATCAGTGTATTCTGAAAGCAGTGGGTAGAGCTCTCAGAATACAATGTCCTGGCAGGGGAATTCCACCATCACCGCCTAAAAGTATGACCAGCTTTATACAAATTAACTACTTGCCACCCGTAGGACATTCATGGACATCCTCGGGTTTCAGTAGTTATACCGGGATGATGCTTGCACCTATAGGCATCATCCCGGTATGGATCTTTTCAGCCGGTGATTCCCTGTAAGGCAGAAGTGATCCAAGTGGCTAATTAGCCACTCGACCACTACTCACTTTTGTTGCCAGCGGTTTAGACATTAATGGCTGTGTGTTGAGTTATTTTGAGGGGACAGCAAATTTACACTGTTATATAAGCTGTACACTCACTACTTTACATTGTAGAAAAGTGTCATTTCTTCAGTGTTGTCACATGAAAAGATATAATAAAATATTTACAAAAATGTGAGGGTCTACTCACTTTTGTTATATACTGTACCTGATAAAGGGTCTAGTGCAAAAAGTTGGGTATTATCCACAAATCAATGTTAAAATAAATGAGAACACCTCAAAATAGTATTAAAAACTATAAAAACCTAGTAAAGTATTCAGTGCAGAAAATTAAAATCAGCCACAACAAAGTGTAGATAAACAAGCAAAAAGTGTCCAGTGCCAAAAAATGAATGAAATATATGGCCAGTGTTACTTAATCTTAATAAAGTGTCCGGTGCAATAAAGTGCTAATCCAATGTATTCCTAACACTTCCAATCCTCTGTGCTCAGTGACCACCACCATGTGATAAGTGTTGCGCTTACCAGAAGGCGCTAACATCAAAGCCTATATTTTGCCAATGGTGATCCAGCATATGGGACTTAGGAACCAAGCGTCACTTCATAAGCGCTGATGGCCAGACTTGCAATTAGTATATGTATTCCATTAGGGACCACACATCGCCATTTTTGTTTGAATAAAACTCAGAGGATTTCCACAGGGTCATGCAAATAAACAAAGCCTCCACATAGTGTAAAACCACTTGAGAGAATATTTATTAAAAAAGTAGAAATCTTACATCAAATATAAAAGAGTAAAGCCCATCTGAATAAATTAATGGGGTGGGCAGACAAGTGGCAGATGAGATTTAACGTAGAAAAATGTAAGATAATGCATTTGGGTACCAAGAACAAAAAAGCAAACTACTCACTAGAGGGAGAGCCTCTGGGGGAATCTAGAATGGAAAAAGACCTAGGGGTCCTAGTGAACAGGCTCAGCAGTGGCATGCAATGCCAAGCTGCTGCAAACAAAGCTAACAAAGTGTTGACATGCATCAGGAAAGAGATCAACTCCAGGGATAAATCAATAATTCTCCCACTATACAAGTCTCTGGTGAGGCCGCACCTGCAGTATGCCGTCCAGTTCTGGGCACCAGTCCTCAGGAAGGATGTCCTGGTATTGGAAAGGGTACAGAGAAGGGCCACAAAGCTTATTGAGGGATTGGAGGACCTAAGTTATGAGAAAAGATTACAAACATTGAACTTCTTCTCTCTGGAGAAGAGACGCTTGAGAGGGGATATGATTTCAATGTACAAATACTGTACTGGTGACCCCACAGTAGGTAGAAAACTTTTCTGTGCAAGGGAGCACACAAAGACACGTGGCCATTCACTAAAAATGGAAGAATGGCGGTTTAACCTTAAAAAGTGTAGAGGGTTCTTTACGGTAAGAGCAGTGAGGATGTTGAATTCTCTTCCACAAGCAGTAGTCTCTGCTGGGAGTCTAGATAATTTCAAAAAACTATTAGATGCACACCTAAGGGACCACAACATTGAGGGGTATACAATTTAACTGATATTAAAAACACACACATAGGTTGGACTTGATGGACTTGTGTCTTTTTTCCACCTCGTTTACTGTGTTACTATGACTCACCTGCAGACCCCATGTTTACATGTAAATAACCGGAATTCATATGTAAATAGCGGCAGCATTCATATGTAAATAGTGGTGGCCAGCTGCATTCATAAGTAAATACAATTCATATGTATATAATGCCCCCCTGAGGTCATATCCACCATCATCTATACTGAATGCTGCCCACTGTGAAGTTAAAGGGGTAAAGTCCTGTCCGGCAACTGTGGCCGTTAAGCCTAACATCAGCCTGTTCTGCAAAGGTAAGCACATTGGTGAGGGGAGTGTAGTGTGGGGTGTGCAGAGATAGGCAGAGAAGGAATTACAGTTTGGGGTGAGCAAGGAGGGGATGTATAGAAGTAAGGAAGGTGGGTACAAAGATGAGCAGTGAAGGCAGGTAGAGTTAAGGGGGGGGGGGGGGTTTGGAGTGGAGAGGATGGGGGAGGTTTGGGCTGAAGAGGGTAGCAGGGATTTAGGGTGCAAAGGTATACTGACAGGGTCGATAAAGATGTACAGTACTTCACATGTAGGGCGGACCATTCATTTCAATGGGCTGCTCTATGTGCTAGATATGCGGAAGAAATTCCCTAACCCTTTTTCACAATCACACAGTGCCACAACACCTGTCAGCAGGTGTGTGAGGGTGCCATTAACAATTAATGGCACTGCAAATGTGAACACAGGCTAAATGTCTCAGTTACATTGGTGGTCATTATAAATCTTCTCATTACATTGGGGCTTGATGTAGAATCCTTTCATTCACACTAGTGGCCAGTGTGAATGTCCCCCTTACATTAGGGGTCAGTGTAAATCCCTCCTTACATTGGAGATTACTGTGAATGCTTCTATTGCATTAGTGGTCAGTGTAAACCCCTATCACATTGGTGGCCAGTGTTATAACTCTTTATATTGGTAGTCGGTAAAAAAATCTGCATTTCCATTGATCACACCCTGCCCTCCCCCAGCACTGCCACTGATCCCAGGAGTTCTAGGATCCCTAGAAGCTTTCTGTCTATTGATAAATTCCCTCACCTCCCCAGTACATGGCGTGCAGGCAGTGAGGAGATGATGTGCTGTAACCTCTAGCAACCAAACCGTAATGATGTGCAGTACACTCTAGCAACCAATCAGCGAGCAGTATTGATGTTCAGTAATCTCTGGCAACCAATCAACAAGCAGAAATCATGCACTGTAACCACTAGCAACCAGTCAGTAAGCGGTAATGATATGCTGTAACCTCTGTCAGCCAATCACAATCGCTGTCTGATCTGATTTAGTAAACTGATTTTGAGTCTAGCTACTATTTATTGTATGTCTCAGAGCAGGTGGAGAGCGAAATTTTATGGTGGGGCCCAAGAAAATGTTTGCCCAGGGTCTAATCAATATTAAAGACGGTCCTGAATGATAAATAACATAAATGGTTACAACCTTTTTCTATATAAGAATCAACCAGTGCTGTTGTGGTTATTATGAATAAAATCAATAATCAATGACACCTTTGCTAAAAAATAAAGATCTAATTTATTTGTACAGAAAAGAAGCTAGTCACTACTCAAATATAACCAAATATGGGATAGATGTTACAACCTTAAAAGCATCAACATTATCAATTTAATACAAAGTAAGTAATACAAGAAAGAAAATGGTATTGCAATGTAAAAAACAGAATGTTACTTAGGAAAGAAATTTACAGTAAAAAGGAAAGAGAAGGAACAAAGAATTATGGTGACAAAAAATAAAGCCTTACTTCCCCATGCTGCACGAACCAAAAACAGACAGAACAAAGAAGCTAGGCTTACTTTTATACCCCCTCTCTGCCCAACCTCACTGTATGTAAAACATGTTTGGTAACATTACCACTCTCAGAGGTCATTTCCCCCCCACCCCCAAGTGATTCTCTCCAGGCAAGGGATGTCTGACCTCTTTACAGTTTTACGCCAGGTAGTATAGTGGACAATATAAGCAGAGCTTAGCAGATACGAACTCTAGATAAAATACCAGAGCTGTTTTATGATGTCAGATGTTCACAGAATGTCCAGGCAGTTTTCTGACATATCATAAGTCAGTTTTAAACCATATTGTATGCCCATTTATTAATTCTGACAATTATTGAAGGTAAAAATCATAGGCCTCGCATTTCCACAGCAGCTGCTGTCTCAACCAATGAGCTAATGAAGGTTGTCTCAGTCCCGGGCAGCCGAGACACTGCTGGAACGTCGCTGGGTCTAGATGGAGCTCAGGTAAGTATTGAGGGTGGCTGAGAGGGGCTGCTGCACACAGAAGGTTTTTTATCTTAATGCATATAGTGCCCCACCGACTACTTTAAGGCCTCTTTCACACGGGCGTTCCGTTCAGGTCTGCCTGTCCATTTTTCAGGTGGACCTGAACGCTCCATGCAACCCTATGTAGTGGCTGACATCCGCCGCTCTCTGATTCGATCCTGTACGTGATATCCAGATGGATGGAAACCCTATTTTTCATCCGTCTGTAGAATCTGATCGGAGTGGATGAAAACGAACAGGTGGATTCATTTTTCATCCGATCTCCATAGAGCAGAGCGGGGCTCTGACAGATCTGTCTCTGCAAAATGATAAGCCTGTGTGAAAGGGGCCTAAAGGAAAAATCCACTGCTGGATTCATTCATAAGAGGATAACAGAATGCTTCAATACTGTATTAAATGGATTTGAACGTCTCCCCGTGTTGTAATCAGTGCCTCACAACACCCAAGGTGCTCGATACACACTTAAGTAGGATCAAAATCAGAAGTATCACTTGCTTTTATTATTTTCTATCCACAACCTTTGAAACATTTTATACAGAGCAGAGACAGGTAAAGATTAAGGCGGCATTAAAACCAAAACCAAAAATGTATTATATTACAGCTTGCCATTCATTAGATGTGGTGGCTGCATCAGTTTTCTTTTCTTTGGCTTTTTCCCTTCTATTTACACCTAGTGATCTGGCCAGTAAGACACGTGCTGTATTAGTGAGATACAACTCTGGAGGAATGAGCATAGGAGGCAAGGCAGACAAGCAGCATTTTCAGTCCAGTGGGTAGTGTTAAATGTGTTAGCAGATTTAGGACCACTAACAAATTAAAGCCAAAGTCGAGCTCACACTTTCTGCCCAGACCAATTTTCACACCACTGGGTTTTTATTATTCTATAAATGAAAAAAGACCAAACATTTTGAAAATAACACATCTTTTTCTTTTTTTCTGTTGTAAAGTTTTGCAAATTAGTAATTCTTCTTCATAAATTATGGCCAGAATTTATACTGCTACATGGCTTTGGTAAAAAATAACCCAAATCAGTGTATATTATTTGGTCTGTGTGAAAGTTGTAGAGTCTACAAGCTACAAATCATTGAAAATTGATCACACCTGATGCACTGATGGCCTATCTGATTTCTTGAGACGCTAACAAGCCATGGTAGTACAAATACCCCCCGAATGACCCCTTTTTGTAAAGTGGACATTCCTAGATATTTAGTAAGAGGCATGGTGATTTTGTTGAAGTTGTATTTTTTTCCCACAATTCTCTGTAAAATTAATTTTTTTTTCACAAAATTGTCATATTAACAGGTTATTTCTCTGACACGGCATATGCATACTTGCAACTACACCACAAAAAACATTCTGCTACTCCTCCTAAGTATAGCGATGCAACGTATGTGAGACTTTTACGCAGCCTGGCCACATACAGAGGCCCAACATGCAGGGAGCACCATCCGGTGGTCTAGGGACATAAATTACACATCTCATTTCTTGACTACCTATTATACTTTTGAAGGCCCTGATGCACCTGGACTGTGGAATTATCCACAAAATGACCCCTTTTGCTGGGGATGAATTGCTTGAAGCCCAGCCTGCCGGTAAAGTGGACAAATGACTCAGATATTTTGGTCTGGGGTAAATAATTGGGCAAATTTTTCTGAAATTTTTGTTAGAAGTGGCCGAATTTTATAGAACTTGTCATATGCTGGGGGTCATTTCTGGGAGGGCACTGGGTCGTTATAATGGAGGAGCCGCATTATTATCAAATACCTTGTTCTTGGCATTACTGCTGAGTAGCTCGGCATGGGGTGGGTGAACCAGTATGAGCGTAACTCATTTTTTTTGGTGAGTCCCATATTGAATGTGAGACCCAAAGAAATCTTGAACTCCTCCACTGTTAAGTTTCTCCATTCATAGGGATGGAAATAATATCACGTTGGATTGTTGGCTATAAATGGTTGTGAATACAGGCTGCAAAGATAATAGGTCATCTGTAAAAACGAAATGAAAAAAATCTAAGGGGGGCAACATTCTCCATGTTTACCTGGACACCTGGTTGGGCAGTGAAAGGGGGGATGTTAGTGGCTCCTGAGTTAGGAGGAATCCACAGAGGGTTTTGGAGGGCATATGGAAGGCTGGCCTGGATCCTAACCCTTTGGGGCTGAGGTGACGCATGACTAGTACCTGGCCTTTCTTGCAGAGGTACTCCATTTCTGGTGGAGGCCACTGCGTTACTAGTGGATGGCGCTGCACTAATGGTAGATGGCACTGCGCTGCTGGTGGATGCCACTGCTCTACCTGTAGTAGCCTCCTCCTCACCAGACCACCTTCATTTAATGGGCACACTCTCCTCCTCCTCTGACTCTGTCAGTGTCCCACTGCTTAGCCCTGGCTCATAATCAGAATCTGAATCTGAAGCAGAATGGAACACAGAGAGCTCCCATTGCTCTCATCGGCCGCACTTAGAATTTGGTATGCCTCCTCAGTTGAAAATAATTTTCTCTTTCGTTCGTCGACAGGCACAGAGACTCTTAGGACTAAGTGGATTATACTGCCCTCTTCAGGAGTTTACTAGGCAGAACAGGCAGTTCTAACAGCAAAAAGAACAGTAACAGACACAGCCCCTCCCAGGGGGCAGTCCCCACTGGCAGATAACCCCACACCCAGCTCTGCTAGCTCAGTTTTTTCTGCCTAGTGCAAGGAGTAGACCTAGGCTCCCTGTTGGGATCTGTGGTACCTCTCTGGTCCACTTCGACTGTCTGGAGACAGCCTCACAGATGAAGACTACAATCAAACAGCCGCGCTGGGTGACAGGCTGGTTCTTGGATCCAGATAGTCTCCCCAGCCAGCCATCACGCGCTAAACCATATGCTTCACACTGGGTCGACCGTGACAAGCCCTGACCGGACGGGGTGGCCCTGCAGGTTAAACGCCCCACCAACACACGCAGTGTGTCCAGGGCCGACAGCTCCCTCTGGCCTAGCCGGGAGCATGAAAGCTGTCTCCGGGGGATCCCCCGCACCGCCCGACTAGATAGGGTAAGTACGCCCCCCTTCGGGGGGCCCGGGGGGGCTGGCGGGTCCCCCCTCCGGGGTGTAGCGTAGTGAGTGGTCTCCCCCTTCCTCACTTATGCCCCTCCCCCACCCCTCCGGTACCCCCTTCCCCTCACCGGGGCTCCCAGGGTATAATGGGTGTATGGGCCCTAACTGGTCTCCCTCCGCCTCACCCCCTGCCCCCCCTTGCCTCGTGCTCGGCGGTCGGTTCATCGGCAGCCATTTTGCTGGCGCCCGGCCGCCATTTTCTTGTAGCCGGCCACATTTAAATGCATATGAATCTGTTGGCGGCCATTTTGGTGTAGCCACGGCACTGTTGCACTGGGTTTCGGCCTCTAGTGTGCATGGGCAGCCATTTTCCTGTGGTTTTCTACATGTGGAAGGCCTGTGTGTGCTGAGGGGCGGTCCTGGCTGCTTTCTGGTGCCGATTTACCCCCCAGCGGGGCACGGATCTCACTGGCGGCGGTGGTTCTGAGCACAGCAGCAGTGTGGGCAGCAGCAGCGGGTGAAGGCAGCGACAGCAGCGGACAGCAGCAGGCAGCTCCTCTCTGGTCGGGTGGTGAGTCCCCCTGGGGTGCCCCCTGTTACAGGCCTTGCGCAGCTGTGGGGTAGGGGGTGCAGTGGTCTCCTGGCAATAGGCCTCATTTTCTGGGTGCTGCCAGGGTGGGTGACGGAATGGCAACCGATGCGGCTGCTTCCCCACCGGACCTCTCGGTGCCTGCAGCCAGCACTTCAGGGGCCCCGTCCCTTGTAGATGCCATGTCCACGGTCCTGGAGATGTTCGTCTCCCGGGTAGAGTCACTGTTGAACCACAGGGACGCCAAAAAGCGCCCCTTGCCCCCCCCTTCTTCAGGGGAGGACTCGGACCCCGAGGGGAGCTCCTTCGTTGCAGGGACCCCCCCTTGAACTGTTGGACGGCGAGATCTCAGACGCTCCTGATAGCGGGGATGAGTCTGAGGCGTCTGCTGCTGCACATGAGAAGGCTCTTGTAGAAGCTCTGATCACCTCAGTGCATGAGACCCTGCAACTGGAAGAAGCGGCGGGACCCTCTCAGAGGGTGCCCGTCCCCTTCGGGTCACATAGACCGTGCCCAGTGGCTAAGGTTTTTCCGTATGTGGATTTTCTGGATAAATTTGTTTATAGGGACTGGGCTCGGCCTCAGAGCTCCCTCCCCATTCCAAAGCATTTCGCTGTGCGTTAACCCTTTGAGGATAAATTATTGAAAAAATGGGCATTGCCCCCCGTGGTTGATCCCCCTGTGGCCCGCCTGAGTAAGGCAACCACCATCACGGTGGAAGGCACACCGTCCTTTAAGGACCCGGCTGACAGGAAGGCTGAGGCTTGCATCAGATCCCTATTTGTTTTAACTGTGTCTGCCATGTGGCCCGTTGTGGCTTCTGCGCTGGTGTCGCAAACAATCACTGAGTGGGCGAAGCTGCTACACAGCGAGTTGTGCAAGACGCAGGCTTCTCCTGAGTGTGTGGATCTTGCAGATCGGATGGTCCAGGGGACTCAGTATCTGTGCGATGCAGCCCTGGTCGCGGCCCCCCTGATATCCAAAGTGTCCGCGGTCTCTGTGGTGGCCAGGCGGTGGCTTTGGCTGAAGTGCTGGTCTGCGGACCAGATTTCTAAGAAGGCCCTGGAGGACTTGCCTTTCCAGGGGGGGCGGCTCTTCAGTGACTCCTTAGATGAGATGATCAAAAATCTCACGGAAGGGAAGAGCACCTTTCTCCCGGAGTCTAGGAGGAGTTCGGACCCCCGTCGCTGACAGGGCCCCTCCTTTACGGCCCATAGGTGGCCTTTTCGTCCCTTCTGCTCCTCGGGCAAGGGTTCACAGCCCATCAAGGCCCCCGCGGGTGTACAGAAGCGTCCCTGCCTGCGTAAGCGCTCCAAGCCAGAGGACAAGGTCTCCTCGGCATGAAGGGTTAGTTTCCTGGGGTTCGTAGACAGGTGGTCCTCCCGCATCTCGGACCGATGGGTGCTCAAGGTGGTCTCCTCGGGGTACAGCATAGAATTCCGTTCCCGTCCCTCAGGCAGGTTCTTCGCCTCCAACCTGCAGCTGCCTGCGGGCCCTGTTCGGGGCGGTGCAGGGCCTGCTGGGTCAAGGGGTGATTGTTCCTGTTCCATGGGTGGAACTTTCCCAAGGGTTTTATGCCAACCTTTTCGTGGTTCTGAAGAAGGATGGGGTTCGTCCCATCCTGGACCCAAAGGGCCTCAACAGGTTTGTGCGCGTCCGCCGGTTTCGGATGGAGTCGGTCCGCTCGGTAGTAGCGGCCCTGCACCAGGGCGATTTCCTGGCCTCCATCGACATCAAAGACGCGTACCTGCATGTTCCTATCTGCGCCCAGCACCAGCGCTTCCTGCACTTTGCGGTTGGGGAGGTTCACTACCAGTTCGTGGCCCTCCCGTTTGGCCTGGCATCGGCGCCTCTGGTTTTCACTAAACTGCTGGCCCCGGTTCTGGCTCTGCTGAGGCAGAGGGGCATCGCGGTGGTGGCGTATCTGGACGACCTTCTCCTGCGAGTGGAGTCGGCTCCAGCGCTCAGGGACAATGTGACGATCACCCTGCACACTCTGCAGGAGTTCGGCTGGATGATCAACCTCCCGAAGTCGGTTCTGATTCCATCTCACCACCTGGAGTATCTGGGGCTGATCCTGGATGCGGCCCAGGCAAAGGTTTTCCTTCCGCCTACCAAGCGGCAGACGCTTCAGTCGGCGGTTCGGTCCCTGCTGTCCCAGAAATGGGCCTCACTCTGGTTTTGCATGCGGGTCCTGGGCCTTATCGTGGCCTCCTTCGAGGCGGTCCCTTATGCTTAGTACCACACCTGGGTTCTGCAATGGGAGATTCTCCTGAGATGGGACAGGTCCCCATCTTCCCTGGATCGAGTGATCAGGATGGATCACCAGGTAAGGGCCTCACTGCTCTGGTGGCTACGGTCCCCGGTCCTTCCTCCTCCTTCACTGGACAGTGATCATGACGGATGCCAGCCTGACAGGCTGGGGCAGAGTCCTGGGGCTGCTCTCAGCCCAGGGACGGTGGTCTCCAGAGAAGTCTCATCTCTCGATCAGTATCCTGGAATTGCGGGCGACTTGGTGCTGCCTCTCCCATTGGACGTCAAGACTACACAGGTGCCCTGTCCGGATTCAGTCGGACAATGCCACAGCCGTGGCATTCGTGAACCTCCAGGGTGGGACGAGAAGCTCGGCTACGGCCTCGGAGGTAGCCCCCATCCTGTGGTGGGCAGAAAGCCACGTTCCGGCAATTTCTGCCGTCCACATACCAGGCGTAGAAAATTGGCAGGGGGACTATCTCAGTCGTCAGCGCCAGGACCAGGGAGAGTGGTCCCTGCACCCGGATGTCTTTCATCAGATTTGTCTGAGATGGGGTGTTCCGGACGTGGACTTGCTAGCATCCCGTCTCAATTGGAAGGTGCAGACCTTCATGAGCAGGACAAGGGATCCCTTGGCGGACGCGGCGGATGCTCTTGTGGCTCCGTGGGCTCGGTATCGACTCATCTATGCATTTCCTCCTCTCAAACTGCTTCGGCGCCATCTGCACAGAATAGAAACGGAGAGTATACCGACCATTCTGGTAGCTCCAGATTGGCCAAGGCATCCTTGGTATGCCGACGTAGTGCGACTGGTGGTGGATGTCCCCTGGCGACTCCCGCTTTGCGAGGATCTTCTGTCCCAGGGGCCCATCTTGCACCCAGCTTTACCCTCTCTGGCTTTAACAGCCTGGCTATTGAATCCCAGGTGTTGAGGGATTAAGGTGTCTGAGACTCCACGTAAAATGTATCACCACACCTGGAAGGCTTACATCGCCTGGTGCGAAGCCAGGGGGTGGAACCCTCATTCCTTCTCCATGGCTCGGGTGCTGGCCTTCCTACAGAAGGGTCTCGACCAGAAACTGGCGTTAAGTACTATCAAGGGTCAGGTTTCTGCTCTGGTGATCTTTTTTCAGCGCCCTTTGGCGGCGCATTCTTTGATCCGTAGCTTTATGCAGGGGGTTCGGCATGTTGCCCCCCAGGTACGGTCACCTCTGGCGCCATGGAATCTCAATTTGGTCCTCTCCGTCCTTCAGAAGCGGCCCTTGAGAATATCAGGGAAATTTCACTACAACTGCTTTCACAGAAGGGGGCTTTCTTGGTAGCTATCACATCTGCTCGGCGGGTGTCTGAGTTGGTGGCTCTTTCCTGTAGGTCTCCTTATCTGGTCCTACACAAGGATAAGGCGGTCTTGCGCCCATCACCTTCCTTTTTACCGAAGGTGGTGTCATCCTTCCACACCAATGAGGACATTGTCCTTCCTTCATTATGCCCACGCCCATCTCACCCTAAGGAGGTTGCTTTGCACTCCCTGGATGTTGTTCGGGCCCTGCGGGTGTATCTGGCGACCACAGCCTCCTTTCAGAGGTTGGACTCTCTCTTTGTCGTGGTGGATGGTGCATGCAAAGGTTTGGCAGCCTATTCGGTCACTATCTCACGTTGGATTAGACAGACAGTGACCCGAGCATATGCTGTTCGGGGTCTGGAGCCTCCCTTTCCGGTCATGGCTCACTCTACCAGGGCGATTAGCACTTCCTGGGCTTTTCGACATCAGGCGTCTGTGTCTCAAGTGTGCAAGGCGGCTGCTTGGACCTCTGTGCACACCTTCTCAAGGTTTTACAAAGTTGATGTTTTAGCATTCTCGGATGCTGCGTTTGGCCACAAAGTTTTGCAGGCGGCCATGTGAGACACGTGTGGTTCCTCGCTGAGGGTTCGGTTGGGTGTTCTGTTGTTGTTCTGTTACCCGCCCCTCATTTTTGGCACTGCTTTTGGACGTCCCACTTAGTCCTAAGAGTCGCTGTGCCTGTCGACGAACGAAAGAGAAAACGGGATTTTTTTGACTTACCGTAAAATCCCTTTCTCTGAGTTTGTCGACAGGCACAGCACCCACCCATCTGGATGTTGCACTGCTTGTTACGAACTGAGCTAGCAGAACTGCCAGTGGGGACTGCCCCCTCCCCTGGGAGGGGCTGTGATTGTTACTGTTCTTTTTGCTGTTAGAACTGCCTGTTCTGCATAGTAAACTCCTGAAGAGGGCAGTATAACCCACTTAGTCCTAAGAGTCGCTATGCCTGTCGACAAACTCAGAGAAAGGGATTTTACGGTAAGTTAAAAAAATTCTGTTTTTTTAGACATGGTAGTGATGAAGCTGCACAGATGGATGCTGATAAGCCTGCACTGATTGGGCACTGATGAGCCTGCACAGATGGGTGCTGATAAGCCTGCTCTGATGGGCACTGATGAGCCTGCACAGATGGACGCTGATAAGGCTGCACAGATGTGCAGTGATAAGCAGCACTGATGGGCGCTGATAAAGTTCCACTGATGAGGAGGCACTGATATGTGGCACTAAAGGAACTGTAGCACTGATGGCACGGTGACACTGATGGGCACTGTTTTGGCATAACAGTAAACTGTAACAAAGTGTTGCAAACTCACTAAAATCACAAAAGCTCTCCTTCCCTCACACTCGGTCTCTGTGTGAGGGAAGGAAAGCCGTCAATGAGAGATGATCTCATGTGTTTACATTTATGATTGGGTGTCATTGGACAAAGCGATCACGTGGTAAAAGGCCGCTATGGTTAGCCATTTACCACAATCTGTGGGGGGCACGCAGAAAGCGTGTTCCCGAGAGGACATCATCCATGGACACCCTCCCAGCAATGGAAGCCCGCGCTGTAGCCATCTTTCGGCTATAGCGCAGGTGGCAATCGGTTAAAATCAGTTACAGCAAACAGTTTTTTATATTTTTGGGATAAAGGTTTTGCATAAAAAAAGTCAAGAGAATGACCATTAGTTGTTATCAGTTGACAAACCAGATAATTTCCTAGTTGTATATTACAGGATGCAGACATTTTACTCACTGCAATTGGGTTATATGCAACTACCTTCAAGTGATTGGACACTTCCCAATCCCAGCTATTCTCAGTTTTTTGCTTGCTTCATTGAGTACTTCACCACTTCTTTTACTAAGAGAAGCTTATATTCTTCTATGGAGTTTTCTCTCTCTGAGTGATATTCTAAGATGATTCTTCTATCAAGCCACTGCAACTCCTCATGCAGCTTCCAGAATTGTTGATTCCTTGGCAGAGGCTTGGGATACCATACCCAGACACTGCAAGTTCGAATAGATGGATAACATACATATATAAATGTGTGCTGTGGGGTTGGAGTGATTATTCTCATGATTAACCCTTTGCTCCTAAAGGTAAAACAAATCTTAAAGTGGTTGTAATGTCGTCAGGTTTTTTTTTAACTTAAAGTGAATGTAAACCTGAATTTTGTGTCGGGGGAGGTTGCTATAAATAGATTTGCAGAGCTGTCTGCTAGTCTCTATGTGGAAAGGGGGGGGGGGGCTTTCCTCCTATCAGCTGCCTTGGCTTCACTCCCAGTGGTGAACAGGAAGAGAAAATCTCTATCATGATGTACACTTTCTAAACCGTATATAAAGCTGAAGACAGCTGATATACATGTAAAACATATGTAGGGAGATTTGTTTCATCTCTGTGTGTCATCTGAGGCTGTTCACTTACTTTATATATGCATTGTATGCATTAAGATTAAAAACCTTCTGTGTCCAGCAGCCCCCCTCAGATAACCCTTACCCGAGGTCCCTCTTTCCAGTGATGTCCACAAGTGACATATGAATGGCTGAGACACAGCAGCAGTGCCATTGGCTGCAGCTGCTGTCAAAGTCAGCTAGCCAATCAGGAGATAGAGGGGGCAGGGCCGGGTCAGGAATTTGTGTCTGAATGGACACAAGGAGCTGTGACTTGGCTCGGGTGCCCCCATAGCCAGCTGCTTGCTGTGGGGGCACTGAACAGGAGGGAGGGGCCAGGATCACAGAAGAGGGACCCGGGAAAAGGAGTGACCTGGGCTGCTCTGTGCAAATCCACTGCAACTTAGCAGTTAAGTATAACATGTTTGTTATTTTTATAGGAAAAAAAGAGACTTTACAATCACTTTAACCACTTCTCTTTAGGTGGGCGTCATATGATGTCACTGCCTTTGAGTGGTGATATCTGAATGGTGCCTGTAGCTACAGGCACCATTCAGATATCTTTTTTTTCAGCCTGCGATCCTGTGTTTGATAGAAGTGGTCTTAGCGGTGGATTCACCGCAAGATCACTTTTATCAGCGGCGGGAGAGGTGCCCCCCTCCCGCCACTTTCCCATCATCTCCGCCGCTTACCGGACCCGCCGGCAGCAGCAGAGATGATCGGATCCTCTCCCCCCAGTGTCCGTGAGCCAAGTGAGTGGCTGGAGCTGCTCACTCGGCTCTATAATAATGCAGGGCGGAAATGACGTCAGAAGTCACTTCCACCCAACGGTCTTAAAAAGGGCCCATTTTTTTTTTTTTGGACTGTCATTTTTTTCAAATAATGTTTTTTTTTCTTTTTTTTTTTTTTGCATTTTACTGTAGATATGAGATCTGAGGTCTTTTTGACCCCAGGTCTCATACTTAAGAGGTCCTGGCATGCTTTTTTCTATTACAAGGAATGTTTACATTTCTTGTAATAGGAATAAAAGTGATTTTTTTTTTTAAGTAAATAAATAATTAAAATAATTTTTTTTTTTTTAAGCGTCCCGTCCCCGCAAGCTGCACGCAGAAGTGAACGCATACGTAAGTCCCGCCCACATATGAATACGGTGTTGAAGCCACACATGTGAGGTATCGCCGCGATCATTAGAGCGAGAGCAATAATACTAGTACTAGATCTCCTCTGTAACTCTTTTAAGTTGCAAAGTTTGTCGCCATTCCGTGAGCGGACGCAATTTTGAAGCATGACATGTTGGGTATCATTTTACTCGGCGTAACATCTTTCACAGTATGAAAAAAAAAATTGGCCCAACTTTACTGTTTTTTTATTTTTTAACTAAAAAAACTGAATTTATTCAAAAAGACCTCTGCGCAAATACAGTGTGACATAAAGTTTAGCAATGACCACCATTTCATTCTCTAGGGTGTTAGAAAAAAAATATATATATAATGTTTGGGGGTTCTAAGTAAATTTATAGCAAAAAAAACAGTTTTTAACTCGTAAACACCGAACCCAAAAAACAGGCTCGGTATTGAGTTGGTTAATGCCTAAGCCCAATTTTGCAACTTTGACATGTATTAGTAAAACTGTACATGTCACAATTACTTTGTGCATCTGGGTGGATTATATCTTGTTTTCTTTTCAGGACAAATTGGGCTTTCATTTGGTGGTAAATGGTAATAGATATCTCCTGTTTTTTTTTAATTATCTAAGGAAAACTGAGCCAAAATAGTGAAATTTTTTTTTTTAAATTTAACTATATATTTTTTTGCTACTACCATAGCCTACCACCAAAAAACAACCCAAAATAAATTCTCCTGCTCCTGGGGATCGCATCAATACCATATATGCATGTTAGTTGTTGGTACCCATAGTACAGCCCAGAAACAATAATGCGCATTTTGCATTTTGCTTTTTTTTTTATCCTACCTAAAACACAGTGACACTGATATGAATTTAAAAACAAAATCCTGTCCAAAAAATACTGACCCCGACCTTTCACCCAAACTCTAACCCTGGGGCTGACCTGCGGTCAGGTCCATAAATATTGGGACAGCGACACAATTCTTATCTTTTTGGCTCTATACACCACCACAATGGATTTGAAATGAAACTAACAAGATGTGCTTTAACTGCAGACTTTCATCTTTAATTTGAGGGTATTTACATCCAAATCAGGTGAACGGTGTAGGAATTACAACAGTTTGTATATGTGCCTCCCACTTTTTAAGGGACCAAAAGTAATGGGACAATTGGCTGCTCAGCTGTTCCATGGCCAGGTGTGTGTTATTCCCTCATTATCCCATTTACAAGGAGCAGATAAAAGGTCCAGAGTTAATTTCAAGTGTGCTATTTGCATTTGGAATCTGTTGCTGTCAACTCTCAATATGAGATCCAAAGCGCTGTCACTATCAGTGAAGCAAGCCATCAGTAGGCTGAAAAAAACAAACCCATCAGAGAGATAGCAAAAACATTAGGTGTGGCCAAATCAACTGTTTGGAACATCCTTAAAAAGAAAGAACGCACCGGTGAGCTCAGCAACACCAAAAGACCCAGAAGACCACAGAAAAAAACTGGTGGATGACTGAAGAATTCTTTCCCTGGTGAAGAAAACACCCTTCACAACAGTTGGCCAGATCAAGAACACTCTCCAGGAGGTAGGTGTATGTGTGTCAAAGTCAACAATCAAGAGAAGACTTCACCAGAGTGAATACAGAGGGTTCACCACAAGATGTAAACCATTGGTGAGCCTCAAAAACAGGAAGGCCAGATTAGAGTTTTCCAAACAACATCTAAAAAAGCCTTCACAGTTCTGGAACAACATCCTATGGACAGATGAGACCAAGATCAACTTGTACCAGAGTGATGGGAAGAGAAGAGTATGGAGAAGGAAAGGAACTGCTCATGATCCAAAGCATACCACCTCATCAGTGAAGCATGGTGGTGGTGGTGTCATGGCGTGGGCATGTATGGCTACCAATGGAACTAGTTCTCTTGTATTTATTGATGACATGACTGCTGACAAAAGCAGCAGGATGAATTCTGAAGTGCTTTGGGCAATATTATCTGCTCATATTCAGCCAAATGCTTCAGAACTCATTGGACTGCGCTTCACAGTGCAGATGGACAATGACCCAAAGCATACTGCGAAAGCAACCAAAGAGTTTTTTAAGGGAAAGAAGTGGAATATTATGCAATGGCCAAGCCAATCACCTGACCTGAATCCGATTGAGCATACATTTCACTTGCTGAAGACAAAACTGAAGGGAAAATGCCCCAAGAACAAGCAGGAACTGAAGACCGTTGCAGTAGAGGCCTGGCAGAGCATCACCAGGGATGAAACCCAGTCTGGTGAGGTCTATGCGTTCCAGACTTCAGGCTGTAATTGACTGCAAAGGATTTGCAACCAAGTATTAAAAAGTGAAAGTTTGATTTATAATTGTTAATCTGTCCCATTACTTTTGGTCCCTTAAAAAGTGGGAGGCACATATACAAACTGTTGTAATTCCTACATTGTTCACCTGATTTGGATGTAAGTGCCCTCAAATTAAAGCTGAAAGTCTGCAGTTAAAGCACATCTTGTTCATTTCATTTCAGATCCATTGTGGTAGTGTATAGAGCCAAAAAGATTAGAATTGTGTCAATGTCCCAATATTTATGGACCGGACTGTAGCTCAAACTTTGATCTAGGTTTTTTTTTTCAATTATTATTATTTATTTTTTCTACAGACACACAGAGAAAGATATAATGTATCTGTCTCATCCATTTGCAGAGACAGAAAATACAGGGGGCTTCACAGTGACTGATCACTGTGATAGCCAATTAGAGGCTATTACTGCAATCAGGTGACCTGGAATCTGAGGTTCCGGGTCTCGATTGTTCGAACGGGGCCAGGGGCTCTTATTGAGACCACTGTCTCTGTGCTGGGGTATGCAAATATACAGCCTCATGGAAAAAAGCCCAGTCCAGTGGGGCCACATTATAACTGTTTAAAGAGTCTGTGTCCTGTATTGTAACTGTACTGTTCTGTATTTCCATTCAGTAAATGGATTTTACTGGTAAGTAAAAAATACTATTTTAAGTAGATGCAAAATTTCATCAGTCAGTAGATACTAGACTTGTGCAATGCTGAAAATTTTGTTTTCATTTTCGTTTCGTTCGTTTTTTTTTTTTTTGTTGGGTCATTTGTTATGACCGCGATTTATAAATTCGAAATTTTGATATAACTAACTAATAATAACAACTATTAACTTATAAGTATTGGAATTTCCTTTCAAATTTGGCTGTTCGTGAACATAATGAATACAAATTTATCAGAAGTTACGAATTATTCAAAATAACGAATGCCGCATCTAAACTAATGGAACGGAACAAATTAATAATAAATAATAATAATGATAAAAAGTTTATTATTATTATTGCTATTTATTATTATTATTAATTTGTTACATAACATTCGTTTAGATACGGCATTTGAATATTTCGGAACTTTGCTTAAATTTGTATTTGGTACGTTCACTAACAGCAAAATTTGAAAGGAAATTCCAATACCTATAATTTTATAGTTAGTAATAGTTAAGTTATAGTTATTATTTCAGATTTTTGGGTTTTTGAATTTCTGAATTTACGAATATTCAAATTTATGAATATTCGTAAAAATTCGGTAAACGGATGTTCGTTAATTTGGGTACTTCCGAATTAACGAATTTGTAAAAATTTGTTAAAAAATAAATTCAGAGCGAAGCAAATTGCACATGTCTAGTAGAAACCATGTATTTCTTAACAGACAAAACGTTTCACTTTTTTGATCTAAAAATTACTGTATAAATAGAACAGGAGGCATGGTGTGCTTCTAGAATTGTCCCTAAAGTGACATAAAATCCTGACTTATTCACTTTAGATGTGTGAGTGGTAGCTTATGTGGGAGAAGCGAACTATGATATTGTCACATTTTCTATGTTCTGCTATACACTTATATTATGTCTCTTTTGTAGTGAGAAAACCGAGGCAGCCAGTGGGGACAAAACAAGTAGGTACACTGTTTTGTTATATATTGTCTCATGATTTTTCCTGTAAATGGTTACATGGTATTAAAGTGTATGTTACCTTTACGTTTATTGCAGCATGTACAGTATGTGCTTAGGCTAAGTTCACTTTTTTTTTTTCTTCTAAAATCCTGCTCTCCAATGTACCAATATACCACAAATGAACTTCAGTTGCCAAAAAATACAAGCTTTCTTTCATTTTGAAAACAAGGCCTTACTTTCACCATTGCTATATTTCTCAGAGCATTTTAGAGACTTCCTGGTATACAGACACAGACAGACAAACCAGTAAGACACAGGAAGGAGTTTACCAGCTCACCTCTGTGAGGGGATTAGTTCAGTGGGGATCACCTCTCCTAGGATAAACGCAGTTCTCACAGCAGGTTTCATAAAACTCTGGCTTGCAGCCAGGTTTATTTAAGGTTGCACATCAATACAAATAAAAACAGAAAACAAATCCTTGCCGCCCGGCGCTAAACTAAACCGTAGAGATTTCCTCACTATATGGTGTAGGGCTGGTCCCCAACACCCACAAATCATAAGCAAATGCAACCCTTTTCTTTATAGTCCAAACACCAAAATTAGCTCTCTCATATTGAGCCTTCTGAGTCCCAGGCCAGAGCAAAACTGTGCTCTCTTCCTGGTTCATTTAAACCACACCTGGAGAGGGCTTTGGTGGACCAGAACCTCTGGTCCGGAATCAGCCCTGCCACAGTGGCTGGTAAAGTCTGGGCCGGATCCTGCTCTAGTCCAATCCAAATGAAAGCATACGAGGCGACCAATGGCGTCCGTCTACCACTTCACCTCGCATAACGTCATACCTCATTAGCACACCTTCACCCATCAACTAAGTTTTCACAGCATCCCTGGCATTTCTTCACGTGTGAATTTGCCTGGCTTCCCTAGCATCCCTTCAGATGGACTCAGGCTGCATGCTAAACTCCCTGAGGCCACATGCAGCCCACGTGATACTCCTGATATAGTGCAAGGGCCTGCCTGATACAGAGTGATTGTGGTGTGGATGGTTCTTCCTCCTATTATATTGTTTTAGTAAATCTAAAGGGGATTGTAAAATCAGATTGTCTAGTGTATGGCCACATTTACCTAGTTGCGCTTTCATTATCATTAATTGTTAATGGCACACTAAACACAGAAGCAAACACACATTTTGCCACATGAAAAAACAGGTGCCAAATGAAGTAAAAAAACATGCAAAAATGTTGCATGAGCTACTTTGCCACATATGGAAGTCAATGAGCTGCCCTATGTGTGTCACTGGAAAAAAACTAGCCAAAAAACATGTGCTCTCACTACTCTAGGTGTCAATGGAGCCTGAAAGTGAAATTTGTGCGTTTTCACAAGAACAATGAGGCTCCATTCACATCTGTGTCTCCAAATGCATGGCAAACCACACAGAAAATGTGCACTTTGCCATGCGTTCCAGAAATGCTGCAAATGTGCATCATGATTGTGGTGTCATTACATGTTGAAGGCTCCCCAAGTGAAGCAAACGCACCAAAAACGCTTCATGCTACACTTTAAAAAAAGTTCTGGAGCTTCCCTGGGGTGATTGTTGTGTGTAGGTCAGCCTATTCAAGTGAATGGGCTGCCCTATGCCTGATGAGTGAAAACGCTCCAAAACACCCAAAACAAACACATGCTGGAACCTGAGCTTTCACTACGTGGAGATGTGAGCGGGGCCTGACAACTGAGTGTCTCCATCCACTCCCTCCTATGTACTTGTATAAAGATGGCCATACACTCTGCAATTTCCTTTAGATTTAACAGAACTATGGAATAGGGTAGCACACCTGAACAATCAATTTGAATTGTATCAAATCAGACAGGCTCTTGTATTACATAGCTGATGGGAGATCTAAAGGAGATTGTACAATAAGATGGTATAGAAAGTGGGTGGAAGGTAGTATTGTAATGAGGGAGGTGTGGTTCAGAGTGGTGAACACACCCTATCACGCCCTCTTCTGTGATGCAACAAGGAAGTGAAGGCTTCTGGGAGATGACCTAACAGGAAGTGAAAGCCGAGAGACCATGTAGAGGAAGTGAGGGAATCTGAAAATCCTTTCAAAAATACAAATAAACTGACAAGATTCTAAACATCCTGTGGATAAGGTAAGTGAGAGAATAGCACGTTGGGATGGCTGGGCCAGAAATGGCATTGGAAAACTCTTCTATTTATTATGAAAACTGAAATTCTGCCCAAAAAGATGAACTTATCCTTTAACCACTTGCTTACTGGGCACTTAAACTCCCCTCCTGCCCAGACCAATTTTCAGCACTGCCACTCTTTGAATGACAATTGCACGGCCGTGCGGCATTTAACCCAAACAAAATTGGCGTCCTTTTTTTCCCACAAATAGAGCTTTCTTTTGGTGGTATTTGATCACCTCTGCGTTTTTTATTTTTTGCGCTATAAACAAACAAAGCGACAATTTTTAAAAAAGAATAATATTTTTACTTTTTGCTATAATAAATATCCAAAAATAAAAAATGAAAAAAAACAAATGTATTAATCAGTTTAGACCGATATATATTCTTCTATATATTTTTGGTAAAACAAAAAATCGCAATAAGTGTATTTTGATTGGGTTGCACAAAAGTTATAGCGCCTACAAACTATGGACATTGATTTATGGCGTTTTTATTATTTTTTTTTTTTTTACTGGTAATGGCGACGATCTGCGATTTTTATCGGGACTGCAATATTGCGGCAGACATGTCTGACGTTTTTGACACTTTTTTGGGGCCAATGACATTTATACAGCGATCAGATCTAAAAATACACACTGATTACTATATAAATGTCATTGGCAGGGAATGAGTTAACACTAAGGGGGCAGTGAAGGGGTTAAATGTGTTCTCTGTATGTGTTCTAACTGTGTGGAACGGGGCTGACAGGGACATAACAGATCTAACTGATCCCCATCACAGGGATCAGTAGATCTTTCATGCCCCCCCTCACAGAGCGGGGAACTGCCATGTTTACATCGGCGGTTCCCCGTTCTGGCTCCCTGTGCAGGGATCGCGGGTCTCCGGCGGACATCAAGTCTGCCCGACCCGCGGGCATGCGCGCTGCCGGCGGCGCCAAGAGCGCGCCCAGCGTGAGCAAAAGGAGGGGACGTTTCAGATCCCCGACATTTCAGATCCGCGCTGTAGCCATCAATCGGCTATAGCGGGGATCTGAAGCAGTTAAGGTATATGTCTCTCACAAATAGCAGCCTCTTGTGTTTTATTTTGTGCCTTTAGATACAAATACCTTGTGATCCTGTCAGTCTCTTTCATTTACTTTTACAAACTGACCATGGCAAGGAAGCAATCCTTGCTGAAGTGATCAACCTCTGGGTGCCAGCATGAACTAACTCTTGTACACAAGCACAGGAGTTATGTCACCCTACCAAGCCAATCAAGATAGCTGGTGATTCTGAACCCTAAAGAAGCCAGCACAGTTGTCCGCACTGGCAAGGGAGCTTGTGTGTATTAGATCGCTGGCAGGGAGGTGATTATAGTTCTGCTTTAAGTATGAAAGGGTCATATGCTTTTATTGGCAAGATATTCACTGGTTTAAAAAAATTAAGTTCCAGGCTTTGGCTACAGTTTTTTTTATGTGTTTTGGCTCTCTGGCTCTTGTTTGTTTAGCTCTTGATGGACCATCTAACTTAGGCCCCTTTCACACCAGCGTCTGTTAGTTTTTCAGGCGGACCCGATTGGGGCCACCCATTGTCCTCTATGGGGAGGCTGATGTCAACGGACATGTATCCGGGCATCCCATCCAACAAAATCCGCTGAAAACAGATGTATGGCGGTACATTTGATAATTATAATGGTGTGGATGCACTACCAGTTAATAAATACATCAATAAACAGATAAATATATAAATAATAAATAAGCAAACGTGATGTCTACTTTCCAAAATGGTGTCATTTGGGGGGGTTTTGAACTGTCCTGGCATTTTATGCCCAACATCACCCAATTTTCTAACCACTTGAACCACCAAGTCTTTTCTGACACTTTTTATTTACATGAAAAAATCCTTTTTCCTGACAGACTCCATGGCAGCATACGTATGGGTTAATCCCGCCTCCTCTCCACTCCTATAGGACCCCACTCCCATAAATTTAGGCTCAGAGCGAGAGGCCGTGTTCCTTTTTTTCCTCCTCCTGAAGACCAGAATGATTGAAGTCTTACCTTGGATAAAGTGTCCACGATCGAGGCCTGGTTGTTTGCCAAGTTGTGCCCCAGAAGATGTGTGGCGTCTCCAGCAATTCCAAGCCGTTGGTGGGTCGGAGAAGGACGATAGCTGCAGTCCCATGTAAATCCCCGGCAGTCCTCAGCGGTGAGTGGGATGAAGAGGGGTGATGGATGCGGTGCCATGTAAAATCCCTGGCAGTCCCCAGCTGTGAGTGGGGTGATGGATGCGGCACCATGTATAATCTCCAGCAGCCCCAGCTATGAGCGGGGAGGAGAAGGGCAATGGATGCGGTCCCATGTAAATCCCTAGCAGTCCCCAGCTGTGAGTGGGGTGAAGAGGGGTGATGGATGTGGCATCATGTGTAATCTCCAGCAACCCCTAGCCAGGAGTGGGGTGGAAAAGGGTGATGGATGCGGTGTCATGTAGAGCTCAAGCCTGGCCATTGTCAGGCAAAGCAGCATTACGGCCTAATAGCCTAGCTAAGAGGCGACGGCCATAAACACCCTGAGCCCATGCAGCAACAACGTCCTCTGTATCCAGGCGTAATCGTGGGGGATGCCGTGTGTGGTAATGTATACCTTTCTATTGAATACTCCATGGCAGCGTTTATCTGTTTGTCTGTTTTCTTTTCCTGGCTTTAATGTCTTCCAGCCTGTGGTGGCTGGAGCGCACCTGCGTTCCAAGCCGCCGCTCTCTCTAAATAGCGAGTGTCCCTGGGTTATTCTTGCCCAGTGACTCAGCACAGGTGTGCTGTGGGCAGCAGTGGCATCATTGCAGAGGGAGAAATTCGTTCAACGGTCAGGACTGTTGATATTGAGTTTTTCTCTGGGGACAGCTTGCAGCAGTCTCCAATGCTGTATGCAATCATCACAGGTATATGCTCTGCAATGCAACCTTGTGTGCTGTCTTGGTGTGATTATTACTGCTCCCCCTGTGGCCAGCCCTTGTGTAGCCAGTTTTGAGAGGGTGTTTAACCCTTTTCTTCCCTTGCTTGCCTGGGCACACTTTTGGCTTTTCCTTTCTACCCTATTTTGTGCTTTTTTTTTTGTGAGTCTTTCTAGGTCAGATTCACAATACACGGCATGAGATCAGTAAGACCTCTTTAGGTCACAACATTAACTTTCTTCATCCAGATTTGGTCATTATAAGTCTCTGTCAAGATCCAGTGTGACTTGTCATGCATTCCAATCTATGCGACTTATGGTTGCAGCAACTCTGGAAAGGTTCCTGCACTACCTCGCTGGGGACTGCCATCAGAGGAGATGTTCCCATTCCTCCTCCAGACACCGCTCAACGACAGCCGCTCTGGTCACAGAGCCTGCTGGGGATGTCGGGCACAAGTCCCAGAGGGCGGTAGGGGAAAAAGACGGAAAACCAGCAGATGGAGTCGCCGGTAAAGCGTGTGGTGCAGCAGTCCCTAAAGGAATGGGGCACATCCCACACACGGCGCAAAACCACCACTATGTCAGGCTCAGTGGCTGACGAAGCCCCGGAGGATACAGGCTCATTCCGGCCTTATGATGCCTTGCTTAGTTTCTTGGACAGAAAGACTGTTAGTTGGTTCGGGGCCGCACTTAGTCGCACTCCAGAGTCGCGTTCTGAATCGTGCGACTTTGGGGTCGCAATAGCGGAGACGAAGCCTCAGAGAGAGTGTCCTATTCTCCCCATTCCTAACGGGACTAGGGGACATCATTTTGGATGAGCCAGGTCGCGAGATATTCCTCCCTTCTGAGTAGGCCAAGCTCTATCCATCCAGGGATAAGGATGTGAAGTATCGAAAGGCTGCCCCTCTACTTGTTGAAGTTTGCTAAGGCAAGCAAGCCGGTCGCTCCTCCCTGAAAGATGCAGTGGTTGGGCTGGAAGTTGGCCCAGGCCCTAGTGGCCATGTTTATAGCACTGAAAATGTGGAAGAAGAATGCGGACGCAGTATTCAAAACCTTTCAGATGAAGCGACCAGAAACCTGGTAGCTCAAGAGCCAGAGCTGGCGGTAGGTTCCAGGACGAGGCTTCATTTGACATCATACACATTGTAGGAATGTTCTGGCTAGCTACGGCTAAGTAAGCGCCATGGCTCTGGTCTGGGCTTGCGGATCCTGCCCCTAGCAGGTGTGGTGGAAGATCCCCTTGGAGTGTCATCGTTTGCAACGAGCTGAATAGCACCATAACCCGGGCCACAGTTGGGTTTTGCCTCAGGACTGGCGCCTGCTAGGCCGGAAGATTAGGTGGTCCAGAAGACAATGTTCAGTGTGTGCGGGAGTCGCATGCTTTTACAGACCAGGTCAGAATTTTGGGAAGAGCTGGTGGAGAGGCCAGGTGTCCCCTCAAATGTTGGTTAACTGAACCTGACCGAGGAGCCGAGTTGGGGTCCCGACTGTTGGAACTTTAAAACGGTCATTTCAGGATACGCATGGGCCTTTGGATTTCCTCCTCAGCTCAGTTTTGTTTTCCCAGATTTACCTTAGTCTGAGGTAAGAGGCAGATACTCTTGTATTATGTAAGGTCTCTGGTGTCGCAAAGTGCTGCTGTGCCAGCCCCAGAAGGCGGAAGATTTCTGGGCATACACTTGTCCCTCTTCATGGTCATAAAGTACGGCTTGCAGAGGCCAGCTATAGACCTCACACACCTAAAGCATTTCTCATCGAAAGCAGAAGTTTATGATTGGGATCCAGCCAGGTGACTGGCTCATTTCGTAGACCTAAACATTAACTTGCATCGTTGCCTGAGTCTCGGTCAGTCGTCTTCCCACCGGCGCACCTTTCAGTATCCAAAATTATCGGCACTATGGTGTCTACGTAGCCAACGGTCAAGTGGACGCTCGGGAGAATGCGGCCCTTCCATAAGGGGTTTCCCCAGCAGTGGGAGCCAGGATGTAGAATGCAGGTCATCTACAAGGCCTCAGTCATGAGAGAGCCCTAGGTGGCTGCAACGGAGAAAGGTATTTATTGCCCATTCCATTGCCCCATCTCCTGTTTCACAATCGCGTTTGATACCAGCGATACAAAACGGGGGACTTACTGCCTATCAGGGATAATGCAGGACAGGTGGGGCTGTCAGTTTCACAGGAGTGTGCAAACATTCTGAAATTACTGGCAGCCTTCTGCTCCCTACAAGCCAGTATGCCTTGGGCTCAGAAGAATCTAACCGACATCTCATCGGTTTATGTCCCCGGAATCCTCAATGATTCTAACAGGCTTTCTTTCCAGAGTCCAACTGAAAACGCAACAATGGTCTCTCCATGTGGTAGTTTTCAGGCAGGTCCCTGGGGGGTCAGTCCAAAATTAACCTGTCTGTCTCCCGGTGCACCAAGAAGTTGGGGAAGTTTTATGCTGTTGGAGGTACAACAGTAAACTTGCTTGGTACCGTAAACTACATGTATACATTATAACTGTCTATACCAGTAGGTGGCACTGCAGTATTAGTGTGTATTCTGTGTTATAATATTATCACAGGATGTACCTTCTGTATCTAGTGTGCGCTTGTATAGTTCCTGTTCCTATCTCCATGCTAGAAGACTCTAGAAGTTCTGCTATTTCTCCATGAAAGTAAAGTATTCTGTAAAGTATATCACTCAAAAAGCTTCCAACGCATGATATCATCATATCTGCTAACATACACGCAGGGCTGGTATCTCCAAGGCTTCAGGACAGGGGCCTGACAGATTATTGGATATGCAGCGGGGCCTGTGCGATTCTTCCTGTTCCGGTCAACCTCGGGTTTTTGTGAAGATTCAAAACAGTCGTGAAGGTAGAGGCAGAGATGTCGTATTCGCCATGGATCCCTGTGTTAGCGCGGATCAGCTATGGGAAGTCAGAGCCCATTTCCCTCAGGCCAGACCTTCTGTCATGACCTAGGCTCAGACTTTGGAGTAAGCAGAGGCTTCCCAAATGTTCTCGACTCCCTCGGGAATTGGAGCACAGTATTCTAAGATTGTCCCTACAAGACCTGTCAAATTCACCTTTCTCGTGGCTATCACGTCAACATTTAAAGCCTCAGACTGAGGCATCGCCATGGAGAACCTTTCTTAAGACTCTTTCCAGAGTGAGTGATGCTGTTGCCTATGCTCGACTCGAATCTCAAGATTACATCATTTCATGGGTACCAAGGAATTGTTCTGCTAACCTTTAGGGTACTAACATACATCCTTTAGACATGGGAGAGGTCATGTTCTGGAATCCTGAGTTTGGCTCTCAGCAATACCCTTTCTTTTACAAATAAGTGATCTGACTTTTGCGCTACTATGCGTGACTTGGCAAGTGCAAAACAAATGTGAGCTATGTATAAGATGGCCTTTTCTTGGTTCTAGGAATCTCTCAGATATTATATCTGCAAGCTATAGCTTCCTTCAGGCTTTAGAATGCCTGTTCATTCTTTGCTGAAAAGAACATGGGAAATGTGCCTCTTCTAGGATGATGGTGGCACGGGTTGTCCGGGCCATCCAACAGGCTCAGAGCTGAGGGCTTGACTCTCTAGAGGTGGTGACCACTC
>BLSH010032311.1:36719-49720 GCA_018402905.1 Glandirana rugosa
GTACCTCAGCGCCTATAGTCACTAGTCTCGCCGGTGATAGCGAAATAGTGCGCTTTTTCCTCGGGAGACTATCCAGGTGTCCACACTGGTGACTCCACGAAAGACCTAGGCTTAGGAGGGGACTCCTTACTCCCCCCCACCCGCAAAAAACCACTGGGGGGTCTTGGCCCGGGGGGCGGGCCCCTTTCTTGAGGGGTTTATGACGGGAGTCGACAAGGTCCCTGTGGTTCCAAGGGCCCCACCTAACAACTAGGCGTCCATGTGGACGGTATCGGAACGGCCGGAGACTGTAGGGTTGGAAGGCCGCGGGGGTGACACACTGGTGGTGGAGATGGGGTGGTTAGTCGGTCCCTCTGGGCCCTCCTAACGTGGGTGGCGATGGTCGTGGGTCCCTCTCGGTCGATATGAACGACAAAATTTACGGAGTCGTGAACCCCCGCAGTACTGCACCTTGCACTGACCGTTCGGAGCACTGCATTAAGCGGTTCGCCGCCATTCGGTGTGGCTCACCGTTCGTTCGTCTGCCGACCACACCATTTTGCTACAAGCTCTGCTTGTGTTAATGGCAGCATCCATTGTTTGGTAACCACATGTGGTTTTCAGCCTGTCCTCTGGCGGCCCCCAGTGGTCGTTTTTGGTATTACAGAAAGTGATATAAACGGAATTAGTACTTCCGGTTTCACTTGGACAACGTGGCTGACACTCTGTGGTGCAGGCTCTTGAAGTGCAGTGGATTTTTGGGCATTGCTCATTCCGGTCACAAGTGCTGAGGCATTTAAAACAGCAAGTATAGCTGGCTCTCCCTGGGTGCTGGTAGCGGTGGGTGCAATCCTCCCGGGTCTCCCTGGCTGATTGGTGGGGTAGAGGTGGTGGTCACACAGTGGGGGCGCCGGAAGGTTGGGATGTCAGAGGCCGGCAAGGCTATGGCAGGTGTACCTGCGGATCAACAATCCACCCCGGGAACCTTGGTGTCCCTGGAACAGCTGAGGGCAGTATTTGGGGAGTTCTTTCCCCGGGCGGGGGGCCCGGTTCTGGGGGGTCACCAAAAAACGCCCACCCCCCCTCATTCCTCAGGGGAGGATTCGGATCCAGAAAGCACCTCAGTGGTCACACCTGTGGACCTATCAGAGGGCTCCTTTTTCGCGTGATAAAGCGATAGTGGCCGCTCTGATCACTGATATCCGCGACTCCATGCGGCTTGACCAAGCAGGGGAGTCGCATGAGTCCACATGTATTTGTGGATCACTTAAATCCCCTAGGTCCCCTAGGGCTTACCCTTATGATCAGGTGTTTGAAGAGGCGGTGTTCAAGGAATGGCTGCGGCCACCAAATTCCTTTGCTTTTCCTAAAAGCTTTGCTGTTCGCTAGCCCTTTGAGGATAGCTTTACTAAGAGATGGGCTTCCCCAACGGTGGACCCCCCAGTGGCCCATCTGAATAAGGCAACAACCATTCCCTTGGAGGGGTCTTCGTCTTTTAAGGAGGCGGCCGATCACCGCACGGAGGCAGTGTCTAAGGCACTGTTCTTGTTGGCTGGGTCAGCCATGCGGCCAGCTCTAGTGGCTGCGATGGCGGCACAATCTCTTCACGAGCACGCTGCCACACTGCACACTGGTTTAACTTGTGAATGTGCACAGGCTGAGGTGCAGCAGGCACAACATTTGGAAGAGGGTCTCCGCTACATAAGCCATGCTGCTTTGGACCTTCTTCCCATATTGTCAAAAATGTCTGTTTTTGCAATTGTTATCAGGCGGGTGCTGTGGCTCCGCTCTTGGTCGGGCAACCAGGCTTCAAAGAAAGCTCTTGCAGATCTTCCCTTTCAGGGAGGGCGTCTGTTTGGCCCACAGTTGGATGAAATCATTAAGGATTTCGTGGGAGGGAAGAGTACTTTCCTTCCAGTGCCAAAGCGGCGGGATTTTCGCCGTAGGCAGGGCCTTGTTTCTTCAGGTCAGAGGAAGTTTTTTCGGGCACCTGGCTCAGCGGGTAAGGGCTTCAAGTCCAGTAAGGCTTCCGCTGGGCCCAGTAAAAGGCCCTGGCAGCATAAGTCCGAAAAAGCGAAGGATAAATCAACCTCCGCATGATGGGTTGCCCCCACCCGACTCACGGGTGGGGGGCCGGTTGCTGGGGTTCGCATACAGATGGACTGCCTGCATCACCGATCAGTGGGTACTGGAGGTGGTGTCCTCCGGGTACGGGATAGAATTCATCTCTCTGCCCCCAGAAAGGTTCTTCCCTTCAAACTTGAGACTCCCTCAGGGGCGTCAGGAGGCGCTTTTAGGCGGTGATTGTACCGGTACCCATGGCGGAATGATTTCACGGGTTTTACTCAAACCTCTTTGTGGTGCCCAAAAAGGGCGGTGTCAGGTCAGTTCTGGACCTGAAGCCATTAAACCACTTCGTAAAGACGAAGAGATTCAGGATGGAGTCCATCCGCTCGGCCGTGGTCGCCCTGCACCAAGGGGAATTCATGGCTTCCCTGGATATCAGGGACACGTATCTTTCGGGCTGGCTTCATCTCCCTGAGTGTTCACCAAGGTGGTGGCCCCGATGCTGGCGCTGCTGAGACAGAGGTATTGCGGTAGTAGCATACCTCGACGATTTACTCCTGAGAGCAGAGTCTGCTGCGACTCTGGAGGAGAACGTGACAATCACGGTGTCCACGTTAAAAGAGTTCGGTTCGCTGATCAACCTGCAGAAATCATTGTTGACTCCATCCTGCCGGCTGGAATACCTGGGTCTGATTCTGGTCACGGAGCAGACAAGGGTGTTTTTACCACCAAACAAGCTCCTGACACTTCAGGCAGCAGTGCGAACCCTGTTCTCATGCCAGTACCTTACGGTTCTGTATGCGAGCATTGGGGCTCATGGTGTCTACTTTCGAATCGATACTTTACGCCCAGAGTCACACTCGGCTCTTGCAGAAGGCGATTTTGTCACAATGGGACAAATCCCCCCTATCCCTAGACAGACTGATCAGGTTGGATCATCAGTCCCAAGGATCCTTGATTTGGTGGATTCGGGCTCCGGCCCTAAAGTTGGGAAAATGTTTTCTCCCCCTCAATTGGTCGATAGTAACGACGGATGCCAGCCTATCGGGCTGGGGAAGGGTCCTTGGTCAGTTCTCTGCCCTGGGTCGTTGGTCAGTGCAGGAAGCTTGTCTTCCAATAAATCTACTGGAACTGAGAGCGATCAGACTTTGTCTGTCAAGTTGGTCAGAAAGGCTGCAAGGCCTCCCTGTCTGGGTTCAGCCGGACAATGCCACGGCTGTGGCATATGTGAACCATCAGGGCGGAACAAGAAGCTCGGCAGCAGCCGCGGAGGCGGCTCTGATTTTTCGGTGGGCAGAACTTCACGTGCCAGCTCTCTCTGCAATCTACATCCCGGGCGTGGAAAACTGTCAGGCGGACTTTCTCAGCCGCCGGACTCTGGATCAGGGGGAATGGTCCCTACATCCAGAAGTATTCCGCCAGATTTGCCTCAAGGGGGGCACACCAGAGGTGGACCTCATGGCCTCCAGGTTCAATCACAAGGTACAGACCTTTGTGTGCAGAACAAAAGATCTGTTGGCGGTCGCCTCGGACGCACTGGTAGCGCCCTGGGGTCAGTATCGGCTTCTGTACATCTTTCTTCCTCTAAAGCTTCTACCGCGGGTTCTGCGCAGGATAGAAGCAGAGGAAATCCCGACAATCCTGGTAGCTCCGGATTGGCCTCGGCGTCCTTGGTACGCCGACGTAGTACGGATGGTGGCAGATGTTCCGTGGTGTCTTCCACTTTGCGAAGACCTACTGTCTCAGGGGCCCATCTTGCACCCTGCTTTACCCTCGCTGGCTTTGATGGCTTGGCTATTGAGTCCCAGGTGTTGAGGGATAGGGGTGTCTCGGACTCCGTGATCCCTACTATGATTGAAGCACGTAAAGGTACCTCGCATAAGATTTATCATAGGACCTGGAAGGCCTATATTACCTGGTGCGAGGCAGGGGGTTGAAAACCCCGCTCTTATATAGTGTCCAGAGTACTGACTTTTTTGCAGCAAGGACTGGACAAGAACCTGGCGTTAAGTACGCTTAAGGGTCAGATTTCGGCCCTGGCGGTTCTTTTTCAACGGCCCTTGGCGTCTCATTCATTGATCCGTACATTTGTACAGGGGGTATGTCATGTGACTCCTCGGATACGGTCGCCTCTGGCACCGTGGGATTTTAATCTGGTGCTTTCTGTGCTGCAGAAACCACCATATGAAAAGATTAGGGACATTCCCTTGTGACTGTTGTCGCAGAAAGTGGCTTTTCTGGTTGCTGTCACATCCACTAGGCGGGTGTCTGAGTTAGCAGCGTTATCCTGCAAGTCACCTTACTTGGTCCTTCACAAGGACAAGGCGGTTTTGCGACCTTCCCCCTTCGTTTCTTCCGAAGGTGGTTTCTTCTTTTCACTTAAATGAGGATATTGTTCTTCCCTCATTGTGCCCCCACCCGTCGCATCCCAAAGAAGTTGAATTGCATTATTTGGATGTGGTGAGGGCTTTGCGGGTGTATTTGTTTTTTACAGCTTCTTTTTGGATATCTGATTCTTTATTTGTGCTGACGGAAGGGTCACGCAAAGGCATGGCGGCCTCGTCAGCTACCATTTCTCGTTGGATAAGGAAGACCATCACTCATGCATATGAGATTCGGGGCAAGGTTCCCCCATTTCCAGTCACGGCTCATTCCACCAGGGCAGTTAGTACTTCCTGGGCGTTTAGACACCAGGCCTCGGTGTCTCAGGGTGCAAAGCGGCTACTTGGGCCTCAGTGCACACGTTTACTAAGTTTTACAAAATTGATGTTTCAGCATCTTCGGATGCTGCTTTTGGCCGCAAAGTATTACAAGCGGCAGTGTAGGCGCGATTAGCGCCGCCTGAGAGGGCTTTTTCTGTTGGGTACAGTTGTTATAGTTTGCCCACCCCTCTTGATTGGCACAACTTTGGGACGTCCCCACGTGTCATAAGAAGGCTGCGTCTGTCAATGAACGAAGAGTAAAAGGGATTTTATTTTTCTCTGAGTTCACTGACAGATGCAGCACCCACCCCTCTGTGTTGAGTTTGTACGGCTTGTTACGAACTGATGTGCTATGCAGAGCAGGAGGATTATATGCTAAGGTGAGGACGGCCCCCTGGGAGGGGCCAACCTATGCTTTTGTTTTATTTTTGCCTAGTCTACTCCTAGTAATATGAGCATAACCCACGTGTCATGAGAAGGCTGCGTCTGTCAGTGAACTCAGAGAAAAGGATTTTACGGTAAGTTATAATAAAATCCCTTTTTTTGAATTTTAATGCACAAAAACATACTATTTTGCCCAAATGTTTGGTGAAATATAAAAGTTGATCTCATGCCGAGTGCATAGACACCAAACATGACATGCTTTAAAATGACGCACACCCGCGAAGCGGCGACAAACTATATACATTTTTAAAAGCCTTTAAAAGCCTTTACAGGTTACCACTTTAGATCTGCAGAGGAGTTCTACTGCTAGAATTAGTGCCCTCGATCTGACGTTCATGGTGATACCTCACATGCATGGTGAAATTGTTGTTTGCATACAACATGAAACTGACGCTTGCGTCCACCTCTGCGCTCGTGCACGGGGGAGCAGGGGTGCATTTTTTTTTTATTATTATTAATTTTGCTTTTTGTTTTATTTTTACGCTGTCCCTTTCATCTTTTTCTTTTATCATTTTTATTTTTATCACAGGGATTTTAAATATCCCCTATGATAAAAATAGGTATTGTCGCATATAATTTTTTTTTCATTTTGGGGTCTACTAAACTCTAGATCTTTCCCAGGCCTTAAAGCATCTGACCACACCAAAATCGGTTTGATAAGATGCTTCCCCAATTTCCCAATGTCGCTGTTTATATCTGGCGAAACTGAAGTCACAAAATGCTCGTAGCCTCCGGTTTCTTAGGCCATGGAGATCATTGAAGCCATTCTAGTCTTCAATCAGCTCTATGGTAAGCTGGCGGAACCACCAGCTGCATTCTCACTTTCCCCGGTGGGACAGGAGAGCCTGAGAAGACCAGCAACATACTAGTATGTCGCTGGTCCTTGTTGGGCATATACTGTAATGTTCTTTTTTTCATGAAAAAAAGAATCAATCGGTGGGTATGCCAACCATTAGAAAACCTCCCTTCATCCTCCCACTTCTAATGGTGGGCATAGCCACTTTTTAAAAAAAATATACCGGAGCATAGGGGCAATCCGCCCCAATTTCCACCCACTGCCCCTATGCTCCGGTATATTTGCTCTTTTTTTAACTGTGGTGGTGAAATCACCGCCAACAGCGCTGGAGTTGCTGCTTTATATATGGTGGGAGCAAACGCTATTGATGTCACCCTAAATAAATCAGCTCTGCAGCTGGCGTACCTGAAAATTAAATAAAGATTAATAAAAACAGTAACACATAGAAAAATAATATTCCTGCTAAGAATAAAAAAAATAATTACATGTTACATAAAAACATTGCATACCTGCAAAAAAAAAAAACACTATAATAAACCGCAACAAAACATTACAGATATGCATAAACAACAAAAGAGAGAGCAATAGAAAGAGAATAGAGAGAAAATGGAGATAGAAAAACAAGAAACTTACAATTGTTTTTGGTTTTTATTTTTAAAAATTTTTTTTTGGTTTTTATAACTTTTTTTTTTTGGTACGCTTTTTTTTTATAACAATGAACAATAAACAGTAAAGGTTAGGGTCTCCAAAAATGCGGTGACATCTTTGGAGACCCTGTGAAAGTGTGTCCTAATTCTATGTAGTGCTGTTCCCTACGCGAATACTCAACTAATGAATGATAGCGCTCGAAACAGTGACCGATGCAGAGACCAGGCTGGTCCAAACAGGTGGGGCAATAAGATCGGGTGTCACGCCTGTATCCGTTTCGTCGGCAGACACGACATCTTTTTTGGGGGTATCGTTTGGTAGGGGTACCAGGGATGGCATGCCGTCCATGCAGCCGGCTCACTGCATGTGGATTGGGAACTTGGGGTGCAGAGCCATCTGGATACAGAAGGGCTCTGATGATCTCTTCCTGGAATTGCAGGAGAGGTCCAGTCCGTCCTGATGCTTTGTATAGCACAAAAGCGTTCAGCAAAGCCAATTGAAAGAAGTAAATAGACACTTTTTTGTACCAACGTCTGGATTTACGGGCAATTAAATAGGGCGCCAATAACTGGTCATTGAGGTCCACCCCTCCCATATTAAGGTTATATTGGTGGACAGAGAGGGGTTTCTCCACAACACCAGTCGCCCTTCTAATTTGGACAGCCGTGTCTGCATGAATGGAGGAAAGAATGAAAACATCCTTTGTATCCCTCCACTTCATCGCAAGCAAATTACCACATCTCAAGCAGGCTCTCTCCCCCTGACTAAGTCAGGAATCTACCAGCTGTTGGGGGAAGCCCTGGCGATTAGGTCGCACGGTGCCACATGCGCCAATTTGGTGATCAAGTAAGTGACTAAAAAGTGGCACGCTTGTGTAGTAATTGTCCACGTACAAATGGTACCCCTTTCCAAATAAGGGTGATACCAAGCTCCGCACAATTTTACCAGCACTCTCCATGTAGTCTGGGCATCCTTCTGGCTCTATGCGGCTATCTAGGCCCTCATAAACCATAAAACTACATGTATAGCCTGTGGCCCTGTCACAGAGCTTATACAACTTGACCCCGTATCTGGCACGCTTGTTGGGGACGTGCTGTTTGAAAACAAGACGGCCAGCAAATTTAATCAGGGACTCGTGAACGCACACAAATTGGTTGGGAATAAAATGTGCTGCAAACGTCTGGTGGAGCCGGTCAAATTCAGGGTCTCCATACGGACGATCGAGTCGATTGTCACTGAAGTGCATGAACCGCAGAATCTGCTTGTATCGTGTCCTGGCCATGGAAGCAGAGTATACATACATGTGATGAATTGAGTCACTGGACCAATATAACCGCAATTCAGGTAGATGATGCATGCCCATGTTGAGGGTGAGGCTCAGAAAGGTCTTAAATTCGGAAACCGTAATTGGTTTCCAAGTTCTGGCAAGTGACAAATGGGGATTAGCGGCGATGTATTGACCAGCGTATAAATTGCTTTGGTCAACAATAGATCTATAGAGATCTTCGGTGAAATACAGCGAAAAAAAATCAATGGCCCTAAAATCAACTGTATTCACCTGAATTCCAGGTTGGGCAGTGAATGGGGGAAGTATGGACGCTGCATCAGTGGTGGGTTGCCAATCAGGGTTTGCAAGCACGTGAGGAAGGGCACTATGGGCTCTGCGGGCCTGTGTTCTTCGTCTTCGTGGCTACGGGGCATTACTCGTGCTAGCCACACCAGCCAGCTTGAACTGCACTTATGGGACTTGCCACGTCACCAAGTGTTACTGCAGTGCTGGTTGTATGACCAGGATGTACTAGGCCGCTGGTGCTTGCCAGGTCACCAGAAGGGGTAGCAGCACTAGTACTGGGTCGCTGCTCCATACGAGAGCCTTGCGGTTCACGCACCTCAGCGACAGCTAAACGGGATCTGGTACGCCTGACCTTAGCAGGGACCACCCAATCATCAGAGCTATCTGTCATGGAGCCGCTGTCGAATATCAACTCGATTGGTGAGTCTGAATCTGACAGTGAGTCTTCCCCATCGCTCTCATCTGTAATACTCATAATCGCGTAGGCCTCTTCACCACTGTGCCTTGGATTAGACATGGCCTCTAAATTTATAGGTACACTAGTGAGACTCACAGGCAAAAAAGTGCACCTGGTTGTCAGATCCTGTGTCAAGTCGCTACCAAATTCACTGTCAGAATTCGCAGGGATCGGGCGTGATCTCTGCGAAGGCTGCAGATATGTGTTCTGTGAGTGGTAAGTGTCAGCGATCTATTGATCCTGCACTTGGGTGGGCTGGGCTGGGCAGAGAGGCTAAACGCAGGTGTTAGCAGTTATCTGGGCTGATCCCGCTAACGCTGCATTTTTTAGAACACTAAATCTAAGGGGGATGCTAATATAGATCTGATCAGATCGCAGATATTGATCTGATCAGATATTACAATAATATCTAACACCTACCTAACGTGTGTGTGCATGTCAGAGTACCTCGCTAACTGGCCCTGCCTGGTATTTACGCTGACCCTAACGCACACTAAAACCTAACTGGGCTCACCGCCGGGCGATCGGGGGTTAAAACCTATAAAAGGTATATAAAATAATATACGGCGGGTAATCAGATGGGGAAAAAAACTATCTAGCTAGCTAGCGTCACCTGTGACACTTATACAGTGATCACAGGTGACAGGGGGCAATCAAGGGGTTAAAACCTTTATTGGGGGGTGCAAGGGGGGTATTTACACCTAACTAGGCCTAATACTATCTACCCTAACACTGATTTAGTGTCACAAGGGTCACAAGTACAGTGATCTGTAAAAAATCAGATCGCTGCACTATATGACACTGTGACAGGGGGTGACAGGGAGTGAAGGGGTTAACTGGGGGGTGATCAGGGGGCAATCAAAGGGTTAAATGTGCCTATGTGTACTGGTGTTAGTGTGCTGTTGGTGCAACTCACGTTTTTAGATATCTCTCTCTCCTCTCTGCAACGAAAAAGAAAGCAGAGAGGGGAGATGACATCACTTCCCCTACCTGTGTTTACATTTCAGGTAGAAATCCTATTCGTCGGATGATCAACATGAATAGACCAAAATCCATTGGTCTATTCATGTTGACTGAACGGTCCGGCAACGAATGGGACCGCCGCGACCGCGCTGGAGGGTGCATGCGCCCCCTAGCTGTGCACGCGATCGCCGCCTATTTACGGCGATTCACGCACAGCATCCTGACTGCCGCCGTGAAAACACGGCATGCGGTCGGGAACTGGATATTATTAGTCACGTTTGCTTATTTATTATTTATATATTTATCTGTTTATTGATGTATTTATTAACTGGTAGCGCATCCACACCATTATAATTATCAATTCATTTGCTTGTGTGACACACATTCAGTGGAAGCAGCAACCAGGCAACATACATCATAGCAGCGCATACCACTTTTTCTTTTCTATGTACACTACTTATGGCGGTACGTTTGCCATCTGTCCAGTGGATCGGATGGAAACGGACATGCAGTCCATTTACATCCGAGGAGAGCAGGCTGTGTCCGTGTCCGCTCTCCATAGCGGGGCTGGTACTGACCTTTCATTTGCCTGCTAAATGGGGATCAATGGAGAGATCCCCCGCTGAGCAGGTGGATCCCGCTTGGGCGTATCCACCCCATGTGAAAGGGGCCTTAGGTTTTTCTCTGGTTCATATTCTCCTTATCTATTCAACAGAAAAAGGTAGTGGTGCCCATCACCTGACACCCAGACTGCCAAAAGAGCATTGATCATTGTTACACTAAAACAGCATAATCAGCTTTGAGTAATGAGTTGGGTGTTTTTTAATTTATCATGCTTGTTCTTTTAGGTGTACAACTGGAAAGTATTGTGCCATACCTAATTTGCCTGATTATCCAGTAAATCTTATAAAAATATTTGATACTGAATGCACTCGATGGAGGAACCAATAATTTTATAATAATATTTGTCAATGTATTGAATTGAATTGATTCCAAGCATTTGGAAAAATGTATATACAGTTTATCATGCAATATCATGATGTGTTCCTTTATTTTATAATGGTGATATATTTTTGCTTTATTATTTTTTTTTGTTCTGTGATGATGCACTTAATTTTTAACACATCTGTTGTTTGTTACTTCAAGCCTCTGGCCATCAAAATGCTGGTACCCCTCTGTCCACTTCGGGATCTTCTTCCACCCCAGCAGACCAGAGTAAAGCAATCACTCGCCTACACATGCAGCTTCATCTCCATGACCTTCAGCACAATGCCAGTGAGCTGAGAAACCAACTGCAGCAGCTAAAGAAATTGCAGGTACATAATAACCAAAGCTCAGCAACTCAAGACTATAGCTTGGATAAAGCAAATATATTGGTTTTGTATGGCTTTTTATTGTTTTGTTTGACATAAAGAGTGTTAATTTTGTTGACTAAATTAACACTATTTTAGTCGACTAAAACGAAAACAATTCAGATGACTAAATCACCACAAAAAAATGAAATGGCATTTTAGTCAAAGGACTATGACTAAAACTAATACAAAATTTGACATCAAAATTAACACTAAACAGCTGAATCTGTGTTTGTAGTGCATGTGCAAACCTTAATACCATAAATAATAACATGTTATTACATTTTTGCTCCAGGAGTATATAATGAGTTTGGAAATTCTAATGAAATTCTTAAATGTTGCATTACAATTTAACTAAACCCATTCGATTTTAGTCGACTAAAATTTTAGGTTTAGTCATATCGACTAAAACCTTCAGTACATTTTAGTCAACTAAAATGTAATTTTAGTCACAAGACTATGACTAAAACTGAATCTAAATTTGACGTCAAAATAATACTGGACACAAAGCAATATTCAGCTTTTACTGTGTATGTGTAGTTTCTCGCTTACATATTCATTTAATAATAATTAAGGTAAAATACACTAATTCAGAGTCATTAAGGGGCTAATTCACTATATTGTGAATATGCGATCGCGCTGCGCTTAAAAATAACGCCCATTTAAGCCAATTCGCATATCAAATAGGCGATCATGCGAACGCAGAATCGCGTTATTGCCGCGAATATGCCTTCTTAATCGGCATAGATGGGAATAGCTGATGTCAATTGGGTTTGAACCTGCAGAATCCATTGAAGGTTTGTATGAACATGATTTGCTTGAAAACGTGTATGGGAACTACCACAGCAAAATGGAAAGCATAATGCTGCGTACAATGCAAGGTGTGCTGATGACATCTGTAGGATCCGAACCTGGAGCTGTAAGCTTTGAACGCTATAGAGTTGACCGCCACCAGCCAGAAAAAATACATTTACTAATCTTGTATTCTCTTCATTCTCTACAAAATAACTGCCAGCACGTTAACTAGTGTGTGATTATTCCAATTCCACACTATAATATTATTGAATATGTACATACCATTGCATAAGTTCATAGTATGGAAGCAATCAAACTGATGGGCATTGGCGAATATGCCCTCACATATTTGCAGAATATAATGCCAAGTACAATGCAAGGTGTAGTGATGACACCGGTAGGATCCGAACCTGTAGCTGTAAGCTTTGAAGGTATTAGAAGGAACCACTACACTATGGAGTTGACCACAACCAGCCATAGAAAATGCATTTACTAATCTTGGATTCTGTTAATTCTCTACAAACTAACTGCCGGCACGTTAACTAGTGTGTGATTATTCCAATTCCACATCATAATATTATTGAATATGTACATACCCTTGCATGCATTTAATGAATTCATAGTATGGAAGCAATCAAACTGATGTGCATTGGCTAATTGGCGAATATGCGTTCGCATATTTTCAGCATCTAATGCTGAGTACAATGCAAGCTTTCAGAAGGTCATACCATCCATACCATTGAACTACTCTGTGAGTTAGAAAGCCTCATTTAAATGTATCATGTAGGCTTGCTGATACCATACAAATGATGGTATCAGCCAAACTTTGAACAGTCAGAATTGTTTGACATTCATGTCAGCTGGGATTACTACTGATCTGTGATTAGCTGAAGCTATTCACATGGTACAAATTGAGATAAACCCAAGTACCATGTGATAGCTGGGGCTCAATCCCAGCTCACCAATCTAGGTAACCAAACTGATATTAAAGTGGTGCCTCAGCCCCCCCCCCACCACAGAAAATGTACAAGTCAGCAGCTACACATCCTGCAACTGCTGACTTTAATTATTAGGACACTGTCCTGGAAGCTAGTGATGCTGGCACCCCAGCGCATGTTTCCATTGGCTCTCAGGTGTTTTTGCATCCATGGCCGATTCCCTACTGCACATGCACAAAGGGCACTGCGCTTTCTGAATTTCAGGGAAGGAGGAGGGGTCACAAATT
>BLSH010032311.1:50643-77625 GCA_018402905.1 Glandirana rugosa
ACCCCCCCCCCCCCCCCCCCGAAAAAGTGCCAAATGTGGCATCAGAAGGGGGGAGGGAAGAGAGATAAGCAGAGCTTCCACTTTTGGGTGGATATCTACGGCCCCTTTCACACTTGTGCAACTTGTTCTGCAACTTGGGACTGCAAAGTCGCCTGTCAAGTTGGACCCTGCAAATTCCAAAGAGTAGGATTCATAGCTGTCTTACTTCAAGTGGTATCAACTTCAAACTAGTCCCTGAACTACTTTGGTCCAAGTTTGATGTGACTTGCGGTCCCTAGACCTCAAGATTACACAGGCATTGCTTCAAGTCACATCAAAGTTGCATGACTTTCAAGTCACACAAGTGCGAATGGGGCCTGAGTCAAAAGGTGTTATCCTGAAATTAATGCAGTTTGCCCACGACATTTTCCCAACTTCAGGGAATGCCTGTGTAATATTGAGAGCTAGGAACCTCAAGTCACACCAAAGTAGTACAGGGACTACTTTGAAGTTGGTGCCACTTGAAGTAGCACAGATATGAAGAGTTTCAGGAAAAGTCGGCCAAGTGTAAAAGGAGTGTATAGAAGTTACTCTCTCGGATATACAGTATATATAAAATATAAAAGCAGCTCTCTCATATATATATATATATATATATATATATATATATATATATATATATACATATACACACACTCCTTGTGTGTATACATGCAGGAAGTGTAATGTGCCTGTAACCAGGAAGTGATGTGTTCGCATGGGCATTAAGCAGGACTGCCATCAGGGGGGTACAGGTAGTACTGTGGTAAGGGGCCCCAGTGTCTCAAGGGCCCTTACAAAAAAGACTTTAGCAGTCTTTAACATTGTAGTCTATGGGAGGGGGACACCCGGTTTGGGGACACCGTTCTCCCAAACCATAGCCAATAAAAATACAAAACTTTAGTCACATAGAGAGCACCCCCTGGGCAATAACTGGGCCAGGTTTGGGACCTCCGGCATCTATGGTTCGGTCGTACCAGGTTCTCAAAGTGACCAGTCATTGACCGTCAATTGTCAGGTGAACTTCGGACTTAACATTGGAGTCTATGGGGGGGCACCCAGTTTGGGGACACCATTCTCCTGAACCATAGGCAATAATAAATTAAATACTAAACTTGGGTCACATGGAGAGGGCCCCCTGGACCACAACTGGTCCAAGTTTGGAACCTCTAGCACCTATGGTTCGGCACAAAGCCTTATTGCAAGCATTGGGTGAGGCTGTGCTGCCTGTGCACTGTTTTTTTTAACCCCTTGGATCCCACACTAGCATGCATTGCACACTTCACTTGAATGAGTCATGCTTGGCAGGCTACACCCGGTAAGTGTGACAGGGTGTATAATTCCTAATGGGGCTACGACATGTGTACACCCCTGGCCAGTGGGCGGATGTGGTGGAATGGCCCAGTGGGAAGGCCCTGGGGAATGTTGGTGGTCAGAAGGGGGGGCAGGTCTAAAGCTGTTTAAGAGGCCCCAAAATTTCTGATGGCTGCCCTGGCAGGAAGGGAATGTGTGGTGATCCCACATGAACAAATAAATTAACCCCATCCCTACCAAATATAGCTACCGCATCCTCCCCCACAAGGTGTAAGCACAAGTATATTTGCTACACTTACCCGTCAAATGAGTAGCACCTCTTTGCTGAAATGGAACTCGCTATAGCCACCTATATAGAGATCCTGACCAGCAAAGGCACTTCCGGGTGAACACAATGACATTCCCAGATAAGAGGACAAAGCCACACTTGCTTGCGAATATTTGATTGCAATCACAATTTTTTTTAGTAATAGGCAGGTGAATGATAAAGACAAAGGCTCAGTTTGAGACATGCAACACTGCCTATCCACCAGCTAAATTCATTATGAGTGCCGGTTCACACTTGTGCAATGCAGGAACCCTGCAAATACACTGCAGGCTCCTGCATCGCATTTCACACTGCCATGTGTGACCTGCTGGGAGTGTCAATACATTGTTAATGACACCCCCATTTCAGATCACAGTGCAAACTAACAGTTCGGACATTAATCGGATCGCATGGGCGTGAACATCCATGCAATCCAATTCTGGTGTGGACCAAAAAAAAAAAAAAAAGGTCCTGTGCGAGTTTGGTCTGAATGCAATGCAAATTCAGCCATACTATCTGTATGGCTAAAATCGCATGGACAGCGCATGTGACTTGTACTGCGGTGTGAATCAGAAGCAATCTTGCACAGTGCAGTGTGAACCGGCACTTACCTGCAATTCTCCAGACCTGTTAAAAGAAAAAAGACTCTACTTAAACAACCTTTGTCATTTACTTGCAGGTGTGCTGAAGAGATTAGGTTTTTTTTTAATCCACGATTACACCTTCTCATAATTTGTCATTAGCAAGACGGTTCACTTCTTCAAACCCAGCTCCCCCCAAAACAAATTTAAAAAAAAACTCAAGAATTATGTACATTCATTTAGTGGCATTAGTATATTAGGTGGTATATTTAGACAAACATTTAGCAGTTGGGATCTAATGGCCCTACTCATAGGAGCTTACAATCTAAAATTTTTCCAAGCCTTATTGTGGACATAGCTTTAATTTCACAGTGTATAGCAGACTACACACTTCATAGTACAACTACTCTCAACAGACACCAACCACCAACAAATGTTTAGCTGCAAGATTATGCAAAACTACAAAAAAACAATATTAAAAAGACGCATATTTCACCACCCCACATTCCACACACATACATTGGTGACGGTTCTGCTGGAAGATGCATTTCTGTGTACATGATTAAGCAATGAGATCAAAGAGTAGAAGGTTAGCAGATGCTCCCAAACCATGAGTGCATGGTCAGACAGCAACAATACATAACATTGACAGCAAAGCCACACTTGAATTTCAACAGCCCAAGTGGGGCGTTTGTCATTATGCACAATGTCAGCCCTACTCCCCCAAAAACCACAGCAAATAACACGGCCTCTTCACAGGGAAAACCAACCCCTCTACTGCAGCCATTTATATAACATAGGTTGTTAGCACACCGACACGCCCAATGGAAGTACACGCCCACCAGTGTCATTCAATCTGTCTCTTCATGTCTCCCTAATTCTATAGTGATTGCACCTGATAAACAAGAACACTTACAATTTGCAAATGCATTAGCCCACACAATATTGTCAAAATGCCTGCCTTTACAAACACGCCTGCCTTTAATGGCATCCCAGTCTTTGTCCGTAGGGTTCAATATTGAGTTGGCCCACCCTTTGCAGCTATAACAGCTTCAACTCTTCTGGGAAGGCTGTCCATGAGGTTTAGGAGTGTGTCTATGGGAATGTTTGACCATTCTTCCGAAAGCACTTTTGTGAGGTCAGGCACTGATGTTGGATGAGAAGGCCTGGCTCGCAGTCTCCGCTCTAATTCATCCCAAAGGTGTTCTATCGGATTGAGGTCAGGACTCTGTACAGGCCAGTCAAGTTCCTCCACCCCAAACTCACTCATCCATGTCTTTATGGACCTTGCTTTGTGCACTGGGCAAAATCAGGAGGGGGGATTATGGTGTGGGGTTGTTTTTCAGGGGTTGTTCTTTCACACTTGTGCGACTGGAAATTTGTGCGATTTTACCGCAATTTGCTGCAATTTTTTGCTGTGAAGTTTTGCAGTGATTTTGATGTGACTTGAAGCAATAGCTGTGTAATCCTGAGGTCTGTGGACCTCAAGTCGCATCAAAGTCGGACCAAAGTAGTACAGGGACTACTTTTAAGTCACTGCGACTTGAAGTCACTCAGATATGAATGGTACTCATTGAAAATCATGGGGAACGACTTGTCATGTGACTTTGCAGTCCCAAGTTGCAGGAAAAGTCGCACAAGTGTGAAGATGATTTCCAATGAGCACCATTCATATCTGTACGACTTCAAAGTAGTCCCTGAACTACTTTGGTCCGACTTTGAAGCAACTTGAGGTCGATAGACCTCAGAATTACACACCTATTGCTTCAAGTCACATCAAAATCACGGCAAAAAATTGCGGTAAATCGCGGTAACGTCATGCTACTTTCAGGTCGCACAAGTGTGAGAGCAGCCTTAGCCCAGGTTCCAGCACGATTTCAGCACCTGAATCACACCTCTCCCACGAGCAGTTCACACTGCCTTCTGTGAACCTCTGCGGGTGTCAGTACAATATTAATGACACCCCCAGATTGGTTCATAGATCGCAGTGCTAACTGTGGATTCCGATAGGAATTGGATAGCATGAGTGAGACCACCCATGCGATCAGATTCTGGTGTGGGGAAAAAAAGGTCCCTGCACTGCTATAGCTACAAAGGGTTGGCTAAATCAAATTTGAACCCTACAGACTAAGACTGGGATGCTATTAAAGTTCATGTGTGTATAAAGGCAGGTGTCCCAATACTTTTGGTAAGATCGCAGATTGTGCAAGATTTGCAATGGTGGTGGAACCCTCATCCACATAAATGCTACATTTATATAAAACTTGGAGAAGGACATGAGTTATGTTTAACACCACAGGAAGAGCTGACAGCCTTTCTACAGGATGTAGCATCTTTGGGATTTGAACCTAGGAACCCCAGGTTTGCTCAGCAGAAGTTCTAAGCCCTTAGCCACATGGAGCGTCCATTGCTGTGATGTCAAACACTCCTAAGTCTCAGGAGTGCAATAAATGAACCAATGCAGATGTACTGTGGAAGGCTGGATAACCATTGAACAACCTGTTTCTGGCATATGCCATCTGTTTTGAAGGTTTGTTATGGCTCAGGACTGTGAGCATTCTGCTATAGAACATCTCTCATTTTGGGGCATTTGCCTTGGTAAGAAGCTGCAATTATTGCTGGATGGGAAATGTTAAGGCTGATTATAGTCCTTGCCCATAGAAAACATGTGACACAATTTGCAATAGTGGTGGAACCCTCCTACCCATAAATACTACATTTAGACATAATTTTGGTAAGGACATGGGTTATGAGAATAGAAAACCTCTCTACGTGAAGTGATATGCTCAGGATGCAAACCCAGAACCTCTGTGTTGCTAGGTAGAAGCGTTAAGCTGTTAGCCACCAGTCTGCCAAGTGTGCAACCCTCCTACACATAAATACGCATATACTGCATTTCTTTGGACATATAGGTGTTGGAATTACATTCGTCTGGAGTTTATTCTGTGCTATTTGGTGGTGCTTGGAGTGTAGAACAGTGATGTTATTGAAACAGCAATGGTATTGTTTGTGGTTTGTGAAGATACCTGTGTGAGTTTGGCAAAAGATTTTAATGAGATTGACAGCAACAAGCGAGAGACAGAGAAAAAATATTTTAACAAAACATGAGATTAAACATTCTAACATTCTTAAAAACAAATTAGATTATGAAATAGCAACATTGTTGCAGGGACAATTTGTTTGAGAGAAAGATACATTTCATCTCAACGTGAAAAGGATTTCTTTAGGGAAGTTACAATTGTACCATTAGAATCAATGGCTGAAACTTGCATTGGGCTATATGGCGCAAATTTGCCTTCTCAAGAAGGCATATTAGCCAACGCGAATTTGCGAATTTACTTGTCTGAGCATGCTCAGTTGTGCTGATGAATAGTCAGGAAAAAAGGGGGAATTTGTCTCTTTTCAGACTTTCAATGATATTTCAGGTTATATATCACTTTTTTAAACAATTTAAAAGCAGATCATCATTAAACAAGATACTACATTTTTAAGAATCATTTAGGTGATCATATCATGCTCTAAACATTATTTCCATGTGCAATTCCATTGCTTCTACCACTACTAGTTTTTTAGTCAGTCACTGTTGTCTGGGCACTATAGTGAATTTGATTCTGGGACTATTTTCTCCCTCAGGGCTTTAGTGAATTCCATTTTCGCGCTAAAATTCACGTAAAGGCAGAATTGGGCTATTGTAAAAAAATGTCTTGCCTAAAATGCACATCTATTTTCACTACATACGTAGTTTGTTTTTTACATGTTTGTTTAAGAAGTTGCTGCTTGGCCTTTCCCCTTCCCAAGGAGCTGGGACCAAGTGCCAACTTCATAGCTGATATTTATATTTGCATACTGAAGCACCAACATTCGAGGGCTCCTGGGCCATGTGAAAAATCACACTAAATGCAGTTCCCTAGATGGGACTACTACTGCTTCCCAGTGGCAGGAAATTATACAACGTAAACTGATTGCTGAAGGAAAAGACTGCCCAGCTCCAAACTCCTAAACAGGCTTGATTAGGACGTGGCATGTAAAGTGGTGAAACGCACATTTTTAACCATTGGTTATTAGCTGTCAAGTTTTCAGCATTCAGAAGAGATTTTCAAACGTCCTGTGTACATGAAGCCTTAAGGGGCAGAGACTGCGTCTACCACCAGCTATGCAAAATAAACTTACCAGTGAGACTTCAGTGGAGCGCGGTCTCCTTTCTTTGATTTTGCTATAAAGTGAATGCTGTTATAATATCATATTCAAAATACATTTTTTGGATTTTTTAAAACTGAGTGGGGTATTTTTGGGTTTTCCCAGTAATAATCCCATTGGTCACAGCTTTATCAAAACAGTCCATAGGAAGGCATAAAGTGAGGTAACCCCTTTCTTTATAAGACTACCTAGGAACAGTTTTTGTATTTGTTCATAGTAACTCAAGGCTTTTCCTTGAATAAAATCAGATTTTGCTGGGATAAATTGTTTTCACATAATGATGTGACATTGGAGTATACCAGACTTAAAAAGTACTGAAATAACTGGATTTCATATGTAATGCATTGAAAACAGACTTTGGCCAAACGGCATCTTATTTCTGCAAGAGACGCACTTCACAGCGACATCCACCCCCATCCGTCTGCCGCTCACGGTATATGACCAATGGTACCACTGCCCATCCCCCATACCAAAAGCCAGAGGGGTCACAACTGCTATCAAAAAATCTTGCCCTTTCTCCCTAGGATCCAACCTGATGGATCCTGAAGGTCGCTTCTTATTTATCAAAGGTTCCAATTGGAGGTCAGTTATATACCTTTGCTAACCTATATGCCCCCAACTCCCGCACTACACATTTTATTTCCACAACCCTAGGGAAATGGAGGTTTTCAAGGAAGGCCTTCTGATACTTGGTGGGGATTTTAGCATCACGCTTGACCCCAAAATGGACACCTCATCTGGTAAATCCGCCCTTTCATTCAACACGTTAAACAAAAGCTAAGAACTCTCCACTTGGTGGACAGTTGGCGAGTGCTACACCCCACAGAAAGAGAGCTATTACTCCAAAACCTTTGATACCTATTCCCGTTTAGATATGTTCTTCATAGATCAATTCTATCTTAGACAGGTCAAAACCTTCGCCATAGAATCTATAGCGATTTCTGACCACTCACCAATTAAACTGACTCTCCAACTCCTTCTCTCTCGCCAAGTGGAGAGGACTTGGAGACTTAACGAGAGTCTCTTGGATGACCCTGAGGTGGTGGCAGCTGTTACCCGATCCATGAACTACTATTTTGAGTCCAACTCCCCGGGAGAAGTATCCAAACAGGCTATTTGGGAAAGGCACAAGGTGGTCATCCGGGGGGAATTGATATCCCATGGGTCGTGCATAAAGAAACTTAGGCAACAAGAAATAACTGATTTAGTAGACAAGATCCATGACCTGGAGGTAAAGCAAAAGGCCTCATCTGTCCCGGTGGATGCCGAGAAACTGCATACATTCAGGATAGAACTTTCCCAATGCCTGGACCACAGGGCTAAAAACAAGCTTTGCTTCTATGCACACCGCACAGGAAACAAATGTGGGAGACTTCTGGCCAGACAGCTTTAGAAACAACAGGCCCTTCAACACATACATAGTTTAAAGACTCAGGGAGGACAATTGACAGACTCTCACGCCATAGCTGCAGAGTTTCAGCGTTACTATGCCTCGCTGTACAATTTACCGCCATCATCTCCACAAGGAGAGATCGTGTCCCACGAAGACGCAGCAAAGACATACATTGCTGCTTCTGGCCTCCCACCCTTATCCTCTCAGGTCTTAGAAGATCTGGAGAAACCTTTTACCAAAGAGGGACTCAGTGCTGCTATTGCTGCCCTTCCTCCAGGTAAGAGTCCTGGACCTGATGGTTTTACCAATGCCTATTATAAAAAATTCTTCCCAACTCTTGCAACGCCTCTGTGTAAGTACTTCAACGCTTTAAATGTCTCCAGCCCACTACCACAGGAAGCTCTGCTAGCTCATGTCACGGTCCTACCCAAGCCGGGGGAAAAGACCCCAGCTTTGACCCAGCTATAGGCCCATTTCCCTGTTGAACGCAGATACTAAGCTCCTGGCTAAACTACTGGCTCTCCAGCTCCGGAATCACGTGTCCGATTTGGTTCATCCTGACCAGACTGGTTTCATGGTCAGCAATTAGGGCCTTGCACATTCTGCACTGGGCACAAAATGGTGCAGACCGAAACCCTTGTGTTCTCTCTATGGATGCAGAGAAAGCCTTCAACAGGGTTAACTGGGCCTATATGCTTTCGGTGCTACGGGGACTGGGTCTTGGGACACGCATGTTAGGCTGGGTAGCATCTCTATACGGGGATACCTCGGCACGTGTTAAAGTAAACAAGATCCTCTCTGAACCCCTTAAGATATGTAACAGGACTAGGCAAGGGTGCCCATTGTCACCACTTATATGCGCCCTTGTATTAGAGCCTTTCCTCCAATCCACAAGGTTCAATCCAGATGTGAAGGGAATTCATATTGGTACATCCGAACATAAGTTGTCTGCGTATGCAGAGGACCTGTTCTACCTCTCCAATCCCCAGATCACCTTACCAGTATTGATGTCTGAAGTACGGAAATTCATCCTTATCTCAAATTTTAAAATAAACTTTGAGAAATCAGAACTTCTACCTATCCATATACCTAAGAATATGACCAACGCCTTACAGCTCTCCATCCCCTTCCGATGGTCCTCAGACCAGACCCTCCTATACGACCTGGCAGACTGCTAACGGACATAACTAAAGACCTCCAAACATGGCAAGACCTACCGCTTACGTGGTTTGGGAGGATTAGCACCCTTAAAATGACAATCCTACTGAGCATAATTTACCTTCTATACACTAACCCCATAACCCTCCCACGAGTCTTTTTTCAAAGACTTCGTAGAGAAATCACAAAGTTCACTTGGCAAGGCAAACATCCCAGGCTGGCATATGATTTATTATGCAGAACTAAATCAGAGGGTGGAGTAGGCTTACTAAATGTGGAGGCCTATTACAAAGCCATGTCTTTAGTTAGAATCCTGAACTGGCACCACGATCCTGTGCATCTCGGATTTGGGTTAAGTTGGATAAAACAATGGCAGGCAGGAATCTGACAGGTGCCCCTTGGATCCCCTGCGAGTCAAGGGGTCTGTCGGATTGGACCTCCTCTTTGACATTAACCACCTTAATTATCTAGGACAGACTGAACAGGACCAGGCGCTACGTCCCCCAAACCTCTCCCCTCGCCCCTCTGCCGGGTTTCCCGTGGTTCCTCCCTGGCAAGTAAGGAGACTATTTTGGACCCTGGGGTCTAGAGGGGATGAATGTATGTGGCAGATTTGCCCCACAAGGAACTCTGTTACCACTAGAGACCATACAATCTAATTATGGAACTATGGCATTTGCATCCTGGAGACATCGACAATTGGGGAGCTTCTTTCACTCGCTCGAACCTCCACCAAGACCTTACCACACCCTTACTACCTTTAAAGCCTTGAGTGTGAACCTCTCCGAACCTAGGCACCTACTATCCCAAATGTACCGCTTGGTCCTGAGTGCACAGGCCACAAAGAAACCCTACTATATAAGGGATTGGGAGAGGGACCTTGGACAAGAACTCACCGATACCCACGTACACAGGATGCTAAAATTGACCCACTCCTCCTTAATATGTTCCCGAAGAGTGGTCATACAAATTTATTTCTAGGTACAGAACCCCTTCTAGAATAGCTCAGATGTTTCCAACAGCAGACGATAGATGCTGGATGGGTTGAGGCCAACCAGGAACATTCCTCCACATCTGATGGCAGTGTCCCAGGGCCTCTGTGCAATATTGAATGCTCTCCTCTGCACTCTCTTTTCCATGGGGTCCCATCCTCCCTTAGACTGTATAAAAGAAGTGCCACTCCTCATCTTCTTAATGCCACCAAGGCTCTGATTCCCAAATATTGGAAACAAACCGACTGCCCAACTTTAGCAGACTGGAAAAAAGTAGACAAGATTATGGAAGCAGAGCGTTGGATACATGAAACTAGGGACAAATATGATAAATTTAAGGACATCTGGGCAGGCTAGAATTTCAACACACAAGAAATTGACACAGTACAATAACTACCGTACCCTCTAGGTCAGCTTATACCTACACTCTACAAACGTATCCAAACTTGAGCATTGAACATACCTCACACAACAAAATAATGTTTTCTCTCTATCTCAGTTTTCCCTTACTCCTTAAGATAACGGTAACACTATATCACTTCTTGTAGGTCAAGTGTCCAGACCTTAAACTGACACCACTTAGCAGTTGTAAAGAATATAGAGAACTGGGGAGTGAGCCGGATGGCCCTGGGTCCGTTCTCTCCTGCCCTAACACGCCCGAATGCTGATGGCGTGGGGGCCGGGGGCGGACCTGGATGAGTCTTGCTTGGCCCATTCCCTTGGAATTACTTACTATTGTATGAATAAGTGTACTGTCAGTTTACATGTAACTATATTTGGTTAATGTTACCCTTGACACACGATTCATTTTCTCTTCGTCCAACTAATCGTTGCATTTTCTTTGCTTTCTGTATTACATAAAAAACTATATTACAAAAAGAAAACAGACTTTTGGATTAAAGTGCACATGCATAACCTTGCGGATCAGATTCCCCTGCGGTTGGGGCCTTGCAGGTTGGCATACCCTATTAAATAACACCACTTATCTTCTTTACAGCTGCAGAATCAGGAGACTGTGAAGAACATGCTGAAGCGCACAGAAACAGAGATCAGTGTGCGAGTGACAGACACAGTGCGTAGACAGGAAGACCCCTTACAGCGACAAAGAGCCATGGTGGAGGAAGAAAGGTTGAAATACCTAAATGAAGAAGAGCTCATCACTCAGCAGTTAAAGTGAGAATAATGGGTTGTGTTATATTTCTACTGGGATTTTCCCAGAAAAAAGGGCAGGTAGACCATATATTTTATATTCGCAAAAGAAAAAGTTAAATTTCTGAAGGTTGAAGATTTTTTTTACCTTAATACATTCTCTACATTAAGCTAAAAGAGGTTCTGCATGCATCTCTCCCCCCCCCCCCCCCCCAGCTCCCCCCTACACTTACCTGAGCCTGATCTCAATCAAGTGCTGTGCACAAGAGCAGCGTCTCTCTTCACTCTCTCCATCCTCAGACAGCAGCGGGAGGCATTGGCTCCCACTGCTGTCAATTACAGCCAGTGAGGAGGGAGTGGGGACAGGGCCAAACCATGCCCTGTGTTTCAGTGGACACGTTGAGCGCAGCTCGAGCGTGAGCCCGCGCCAGTCACGTGTCGTCATAAAGGATGGGGTCTCGGGGTGACGTAATCGGATATCAGCGATATAAGAAATGGCAGACAGCGTGACACAACACAACGAAGTAAGACAGCGTTAGAAGAAAATCGGGTTTTTCGTTATTAACGGGGTAAGCGGCGATGAGGGAGAAGACTGCTCAAGGAGAAGACTGCTCAAGGAGAAGACTGCTCAAGGAGAAGACTGCTCAAGGAGAAGACTGCTCAAGGAGAAGACTGCTCAAGGAGAAGACTGCTCAAGGAGAAGACCGCTCAAGGAGAAGACAGCACCAGGGGGAGAAGACTGCACCGGAGGGAGAAGACCTCAGTACCGGAGAATGAAGACACGTTGGAGCTATGACGGGACATTTTTCATGTTTAATAAAGAACTTAAAAAAACAAGAGACGGTTCTTAACAACACTTCACTGCTTTTTGGAGTGAATGGGTAGGGGTGCAATGAACCCCATACTCATTCACACAGGGAACCGGGATCCGAGGGCTCCCTTTTTTAAAGGGGGCTTCCAGATTCCGATAAGCCCCCCCCCCGGTCACGGACCCCAACAACCACTGCCCAGGGTTGTGGGGAAGAGGCCCTTGTCCCCATTAACATGGCGCAAGGTGCTTTGGGTCCCCCCTGCCCCTAAGCACCCATCTCAACATATTGTGGGCATGCAGCCTGGTATGGCTCAGTTGGGGGAGGGGGTTGCTCGCTGGTCCCTCCCTTTCCTGACCTGCCGGCTGCATGCTTGGGTAAGAGTCTGGTATGGATTCTGGGGGGGACCCCACGACATTTAAAAAAAAATGGCGTGGGGGGGGGGGGTCCCCTCTGAATCCATACTAGACACGAAGAGCCTGGTATGGACCTGGGGGGGCACGCCTTTTTTCACAATTTTTTTCTTTTTGCTGGCAATTTTTTATTTTCTTTTTATTTATATATTTTTTTTACATTTAGCTGTCAGCGAGGAAGCCCGCTGACAGCCAATGACTCATTCATTGTTAAGGACACGATGTCCTTAACAGCCAGCTATATACAGTGTTTAAACGGAAAAATAAAAAACGCAAAACACATCAAAAATCGCATCACAAACACAACACTTGCGTTTCTGGTACGATTCCATTGAAGTCTATTACATGCATAACGCGGTAAAAAAGTCCCCGCTCCTTTCCAAAAACGCACCGGCTGCAAACTGCATAGATGTGAACATGTACTAGAAAATCATGTTAAATGGACTGTAGTGCATTTCTGCAGACTGCAAAATGCACTAAAAAACACATGGGTGTGAACCTAGGCTTAAATGTGTGAAACCCAAACTTAGCTGCAAACCTTATCGAAGTCTGTGGGGGAAAAGAAACTTGAAACTAAATTCTGGCCATTTTCAAGGCTAATAAGCTATCACTATTGTACAAAAAAAAAAAGAGCCAGGGTGGTCATTTTACCAAAACAAAAACATTTATAAAATAATACTATACATATACAGCAGGAAGAAGGTCCTATTAATGTGATTATGAGGGCAACATGGAAAAATGCCAGTCTGTAAAATGACATGCTTGGGAGATGCCTTTAAGTAGTATGTGGTGTTATGGAACAGTATGGTTTTTCGCAAACATTTTTAATGTATAATTGATTTGTATTTTGCTTGGCATAAAGTAGAACTTAGGGTAAAACTTTAAGTTTGTTTGCCATCTGGGTCCCATTGAGGAGATTTCCCTTTACTTCCTGTCCTGTCCTGTCCTGTCCTGCCCTGCCCTGCCCTGTCTGAAGAAATCCCTTGTTGTCACCTGGGTCACCAGAACTAGTGTCCCCATTTATCTTTTACTTTCACTTTAGATGATAATGATAAACAGGACAAATGGAGAGGAGGGAATCTCCCTAATGGGGACACAGACAACCATAAAAACTGACTGGGGCTCTAATCCCTCTCCACTTTGTTCAAAACTGAAAAAAAAAGTTTTGCCCTTACTCAAGTGGTTCTTCAAAAAAATTACAAATTCTGTAGCTGCTGACTTTAAATAAAAGGACACTTACCTGTACAAGGATCCAGCGCCATTGTCACCTAGGCCAGTTCTTCACTGACCTTCGGGTCCTTGGCCCGGCATGTTTAGCATGGGAAGCCAGCTGTGACTCCTACTCCTTGCAGCTTCCCACTGTACTGAGCTGTGTAAATGGTCCCATCGACCTGTGGCATGTCTCAGAAGGTTGGGGGGGGGGGGGGGGGACTTTAGAACTTCTGGTGAAATCGCCTTAACAAAATGGTAACCCCCCCGCCTAAAAAAGTTTAAAAAAAGAGGAGGGGGGGGGGAGGAGAGGACGACAAATAGGCCTTAGGCTGAAGTTCCGCTTTAAATACAGTAGCAGCACTCCTATCTGATTCATTCCAGTTTCAGCAATAAAAGGCTTTTTTAGGTAGTTTTTGCTCCTATACCTAATTTATTTTTATCAAGCGGTAATAGGCCTGAATTGGCCAGTGAAAGTATCAGCCACAACATTATCAAAAGTATTGAGATGCCTGCCTTTGCACTCACATGCATTTTAATGGCATCCCAGTCTTCGTCCGTAGGGTTCAATATTGAGTTAGCCCATCCATTGCAGCTATAACAGCTTCAACTCTTCTGGGAAGGCTGTCCACAAAGTTTAGGAGTGTGTCTATGGGAATGTTTGACCATTCTTTCAGAAGCGCATTTGGGTGAGGTCAGGCACTGATGTTGGACAAAAAAGCCTGGCTCGTAGTGTCTGCTCTAATTCATCCCAAAGGTGTTCTATCTGGTTGAGGTCAGGACAGTCAAGTTCCTCCACCCCAAACTCGCTCATCCATGTCTTTATGGCCCTTGTTTGTGCACTGGTGTACAGTCATGTTGGAACAGGAAGGGGCCTTTTCCCACAAAGTTGGGAGCATGATATTGTCCAAAATGTCTTGGTATGCTGGTGCCTGAAGAGTTCCCTTCACTGGAATTAAGGAGCCAAGCCTGACCCCTGAAAAACAACCCTGAACCATAATCCCCACTCCACCAAATGATGTGGACCAGTGCACAAATCAAGGTCCATATACAAATGGATGAGCGAGTTTGGGGTGGAGGAAGTTGACTGGCCTGCACAGAGTCCTGACCTCAACCCGATAGAACACATTTTGGAAAATTTAGAGTGGAGACTGCGAGCCAGGCCTTCTCATCCACACCAGTGCCTGACCTCACTAATGCATTTCTGAAAGAATGGTCAAACATTCCCATAAACACACTCCTAAACATTGTGTACAGCCTTCCCAGAAGAGTTGAAACTGTTATAGCAGCAAAGGGTGTTCCAACTCAATATTGAACACTATGGGCTAGGAATGGGATGCCATTAAAGTTCATGTGTGTGCAAAGGCAGACATCCCAATACTTTTGATAATATAGTGTATGTTGTGGATGATACTTTCACTGACCAATTCAGGCCTACTACCGCTTGATAAAAAGAAATTAGGTATAGGAGCAAAAACTACCTAAAAAAAGCCTTTTTTTCTCAAACTGGAATGAATCAGATTGGAGAGCTGCTACTGTATTTAAAAAGAAACTTCACCCTAAGGGGGCAGTTCTGCTTTTTTTGTCCACCGCCCCCCCCATGGGTTAAGTCTTGGATGCCATTAAAGTTCTTGGGTGTGTAAAGGCAGGCATCCCAATAATTTTGGTAATATAGTGTACCTGAAAGCTATATGGAGAAAAAAAAAAAAAGCTAAAGCCCTCAGCTTTACAACAGTTTGTTGGTATAGTTGTGAGCTTTTTTCACAGTACCCCACTGCATAAAGATTAACACAATGTCAAATTAGAGTGCATAAAAACACTTCCAAACCACAATCTTACGTTCCCCAATCCCTACCCTCATTTATCAAAATAGCCAAATATAGCCGTTTGTGTGTGTGTTTGATAGAAATCGCCTAGCATCAGAACAGTAGGCGAGCAATAGAATGGGCAGTAAATAGAAAGAGACAGGGCAGGTTTTATCTAGAAATAAACATGTGAGTATATTATACACACATATACACATTTCGTTCAGTGGTTGGACAGTATGTAAGCCGCTTTGTTAAGCCGTAATATAAGCGAGTGAGATGCAGCAGGTTTTAATTTGAAATAAACCGTGTTTTATTAGAGAGGGACAATAGCCACAAATATGGTACAATGGCTGGCCATTATGTAAGCAGCTTGTAAATACTGCAATATAAGGGAAAGAGATAAGGTATTATTATTATACAGGATTTATATAGCGCCAATGCAGCACTTTACAATATAAAAGGGAGACAGTACAGATATAATGTAATAAAATATAAGAGAGTTAAAAGGGCCCTGCTCATATGAGCTTACAATCTAATAAGACATATGTTTTAACTTAAAATAGAAATTAAAGTGTATTTTTTGAAGCACTATAGCCAAAAATATTGTACAGCTTCAGCTTCACTATGTGCTATTTAAAAAAGTTGTATTTAGGTGGCCGGCTGCAGCCAGAGATGGACGTCTGACTGCTCTCCTCTTCCCAGCCTGAAACTTACAGCAACCACCCAGCAATACAACAGCATAGGAGTCACCCCTAAATCCACAGCAGAGGGACCCCTCAACTACCAACTGCACTCCGGAGATCGTTCAGTGACAGCAGGGAGACGGGGGGAGAAACAGGATCACCAGGAGCGGGGCCGCTGCCATCCACACCAGCGCTTATTCTGCTCACAGCCTCAAGCCCACAGTCCACCGGGAGCCACTAGGACGGGTGAGCACAATCTTCACCCTACTCTGTGTCCACACGGCTCCCTCTCCCCTCTGTCACCAGTAAAACTCTGCTCCGGGCGCTCACCACGCAAGGCACAAGACGGCCGCCATCTTGAGGATGGCACTCTCCCTTTAGGCCAAATCCATCGCCATCCGGGCACAGGCCGCCCTTGGTAGGCACCCAGAACAGTCTCATCACCTCCCCACAGCCTCCTCTCCCTTACCTGGGGAGTATTGAGCGGATCCCCCGAGCTCCAGCCAGAAGGCGGCCGCCATCTCTAGGCCGGCACTCTCCCTCCGGCCGCATCCACCGCCATCCAGGCACAAGCCGCCCTGAACATCCACCCAAAACATCATCAGAGCATCCCCACAGCCTCCTCTCACTTACCTGGGGAATATTAAGCGGATCCCCCCTAGTGTGAACTTTACCTCCGACTAGGCCGCATCCTCACCTCCCTCAAAGACGCCGGCAGCCATCTTATAGCCCACGCACCAATAGCGGCCTAATCCATTGCTATCCGGACATCCAACGGACAATCCCGCAGCAGCATCACCCTTCCCTGCAATATCAGTGCCTCCTCTCCAGGTCAATCAGATTACTGCACTGATCCACTGGGTCTGAGTGCTGGCAGGGTCACATTCCTGCTTGATTCAGTGTGAGCAGCCTCCAATGTTCAATCACTGCCATCAGGGCTTGCACCTACTACCGCGTATACCCTAGCAGGCTCATCACCCAGCTAATAGGCCCCTATTATTACCTGCAAGGCTTCATCGCAACTCCCGAGACTACCAGCTCTTCTGCGAACTGTCCTACAGCAGAGCGGCAGCCATCTTGCGGCCTCAAACCCTGCACAATATTGCAGAGGCAGAGAGCCTCTCCTGGACAGGCCTGATACCAGCACCAGTTCAACAGTCCTCAACTGAGCATTTCCAGGGTCCAAGCACAGTCCTGTGGGCTCTCTCAACACCTAGCCCCACGGTCCCCACTACCGGGGCGAAACCAGAAAATATCAGGGCAAAGGGGTATGCCCAACCCTAACACACCCCAACAGGGATCCCATCGTCGCATTTCGGACTTCTTCATCAGAGACAAAATGCATCAATCTCAAAACGGACCTAACACAACTCTACAGCCTTTGTCCCCCCCTGCCTCAGCAGGTCCCCCGATGCCACCCACTGCTCCTGAAGAGATGGACAGTTCAGAGCAATGCGCTCAACCGCTCCCAGCAACCACCCCGGATAGGGGCAAGAGGGCAGCGCAATCACCAGCGCCTTGCCCCTCCAAAGTACCTCTTTACAAGAGACAACACTGGAGTGGTGACTCAGAGGGTTCAAGCACCCACAATTCCTTAGTGGATCTTCCCACCAGCGACCAACCAGCCTCAGAACACACGCTAAAACTGATGCTTCTGTCACTACAGAGCGACCTCAGAAACAAACTCCGCTCATCCCTGACACTGTTACAATCCAAAGTGGAAGAAATAGAGGACCGTACTGAAGCCCTGGAGAGACAAATGGTTGGACAGGCCTCTACACAACAAGAGTCCTCGGATGCAATCCTCCAACACGCAGAAGATATACATTACCTCCAAGCGAAGGTGGCTGACCTGGAAGACCGTTCCAGGAGGAACAACATAAAATTCAGAGGTATTCCTGAATCCGTCAAGCCCTCTGATCTTATACCATACCTGCAGCAGCTGTTCCTCAAGCTTATCCCGCAACTATCACAATCTGATCTAATGATAGATCGAGCACACAGAATTGCGAAACCTAACTACCTACCGAAGACGATCCCACGAGATGTCCTGGCCCGCATACATTTCTATCAAGTCAAGGAAAAGCTAATGTCTGCGGCGCGCGTGAGTAAATCCCTTCCAGACCCCTACGCCACCATCTCACTCTTCACGGACATATCCGCGGCAACATCTAAAAAACGTAGAGAATTCGCTCAGGTTACCTCTACCCTTCGAGAGCACAACATCCCCTACAAGTGGGGCTTTCCTGCTAAGTTGGTGGTCACCTACCACGATCAAACAATGAATATCAGCTCCCCCAAAGAAGGTATGAAGCGCCTGCTGAATTGGGGAATCATCGCCTCGCCGCCACCGCTCACAGACCAACGGAGATCCCCACCTTCCACCCGTGGACGTCCTTCCACGTATCGACCCCGAGGGCGAGCCCAGCACCATTTCTAATACCAGGCTCCTTTCAGGCTCTGGCCTGTCACTATAAGCACCATGGACTTAGAACCCATTGAGCAACCCAGTTTCAGCTGAGTATATTTTTCTCATTTGTTGTCTGTGTTATATATCGGCACCCTTGGTTCCCCCCAGGTAATATCAAAGTGCTACGCACTTTCAAGTACCCACATTTATATGATTCATGTTATTGGTGTTCTGTTTCACTGCTATTTAAGTTGTTTTTTCGTTTCTTTTTTTTTTTTTTTGTGACATCTAGCATAGTCATAGCATTGATTGTTAACTATTTCATACTTTGAAGTTTCCATCCGTAGCCACATATACTTATAATTGCTGAATAGCAGGTATCCTCCTTGGAAACTCGCCTAATAGTTCATCCCCAGTATTGCAAATCTGAGCCATGACCCTCAGCATAACTTCCCTCAACGTCAAGGGCCTCAACTCACCCTTTAAACACCAATTATTTTGGAAAGAAGCATCAAACAGTAAAGCAGACATCATCTGTGCCCAAGAAACACATTTTGCGGCAGCTAAACCGTCCAATTGCAGCCACAAATTATTCCCGCTCTGCTTTACGGCAAACGCGCCCAAGAAAAGAGCAGGAGTCTTAATTGCCATCCGCTCCTCGGTGGAATTCAAATTACTACATTCCAAAATTGACCCGTTAGGGAGATACATTGTTCTCCATGCCACCTTTAATGACCAAATATTGACCCTGGTCAATATTTACACCCCAAACACCCACCAAGAACAATTCTACCAATCAGTCATAGGTAAGTTGACGCCATTCAGACAACACCCTCTCATAATTTGTGGGGACTTTAACCAAATAGTGGATAAAAACTTGGACTCCTCTAATCACGGAAACAATCCGCTACCCTTTCCAAGTTCCTCCCCGCCTAAGACCTCTACGATCCATGGCGATGTTTACATGGCACTGAAAAGGACTACACCTTCTACTCACACACACATAAAGCCTACTCTAGGATAGACATGTTTCTGGTAGATAAACTTACACTTCAAGTAGTACAAGAGGCCAAGATTGGCAATATCACTTGGTCTGACCATGCCCCAATCACACTCAAACTATTTCCCCCAAATTATGTGCCTGTAGGCAAAAGATGGAGACTCAACACCTCCCTCTTGACCAACCCGCATTACCAGAAACATGTTGATTCCGCGATAAAAGAATACTTTCAACATAATGCCAAGTCTGTCACAAACCCGTATACATTTTGGAATGCCAACAAGGCTGTGATCAGAGGTCTCCTTATAAAGTTTGGGGCCCAGAAAAAAAGGAAGCATAATGCCACCACAGCTAAGCTTTTAGAGCAAATTAGCGCCCTTGAAAAGGCTCATAAAGCTACACCAACTCCCTCATTGGAACAAGATTTAAATAAGGCCAGGAAGTCCCTGAGTGACCACCTACATTTGAATTTTGACCTAACCCTGAAAAGATTGAAACTAAATTTTTACGCCCATCATAACAAACCAGGGGCCCTCCTCGCAAAACAACTTAAAAGACATCTAGTACACGCAAAGATACTTTATCTCCTTTCTACAGATCAGAAGCGTCTTTCCAACCTGAAAGACATAGCTAATCATTTCACACTGTAGAATTTAGCCTCCTCGGGAGCAGCAGAAGAGCCCACCACAATTGATATCGCACGTTTCCTAGATCATCTAAGGTTGCCATCTCTTACTCATGAGCAACTTGTAAACATCTCGGAACCCTTCACTGAGTTAGAGATCAAACGTGCCATAATCTCCTTACCACTCCATAAGGCGCCTGGCCCGGATGGTCTCTGTAACGAATACTACAAACAATTTATGCTTCCACTGAACCCATTTCTCTGCCAGGCATTTAACCACATGTGGATAACCGGCTCAATCCCGGAAGAAGCTCTGGAAGCCACTATAACCACCATCCCTAAACCAGGCAAACCATGAGAAGACCCAGCCAGTTATAGGCCAATATCATTGCTAAATACAGACACAAAGCTTTTTGCCAAACTCCTTGCATCCCACATAGCCACGGTAATACCCCAACTGGTCCATCCAGATCAGGTCGGATTTATGAACGGGAGGCAGGCATCAGATGGCACAAGACGGTATATCAGTCTGCTACAACTAGCGGAACGCAGTCGAACGCCTTCTCTGTTCATCTCCTTGGATGCAGAGAAGGCGTTCGACAGAGTCGACTGGAACCTCTTACAGGCAGTTTTATTAAAATTTGGCTTCTATGGCCCTCTGCTTAAAGCCATAATGGCTCTATATTCTGCCCCATCTGCCAGGGTGATCAATTCGAGCATCTTTTCAGAACCTTTTAAAATCTCAAATGGCATGAGGCAGGGTTGCCCCCTCTCACCATTGATTTTTGCACTCATCATGGAGCCTCTAGCTCATTCTATACGTTCCAATGACTTAATTAAAGGCATCACCATAAATAACTGTGACCACAAAATCGGTCTTTACGCAGATGATGTGATTATCTCAATCACTGAACCCCAGCTATCACTCCCATATCTTCAACGAACGCTTGACCTCTTTAGTAGAGCCTCCCTATACAAAATCAATTAAACAAAATCGGCCATGTTAGGTGTCAACTTAGACGCTAAGTTCAAACTTAACCTCACTGAATTAATGTCCTTTTCCTGGGCTTCCGACGCAACGCTTCCCTACCTGGGCATCTCTTTGACCTCTCCTTCCTCCCATTTGCTAACACGCAACTTTGCTCAACTAGCGAATAAACTGCAAAAGATTATATAAGACCTAAAACATGTTCAGGCCTCGTGGGCAGGCCGCATTGCACTCTCCAAAATGTTTCTTTTGCCACATGTCCTTTATTTCTTTCGGACACTACCAATACCATTTCTCCGCTTTCAGTTAGTCAAATTACAAGCGACAATATCCTCTTTTATATGGAATGGTAAGCATCCTAGGCTAAGGAGAGCGACCCTATGTTCTCCCATCACAACCGGAGGCATGGGAGCCTATTATAAAGCAACCATCCTAGAACAGGCTAAGAGTTGGTGGACCCCAGTGACTCAATTCCCATGGCTACAAATAGAGCAATCAGTCCTAGCGACCAACCCTAAATTGACTCTCTCAGCACTGCTGGTTCAAAACCATAAGCAACACCTTTCTTTACACTGTCAATGCTACTCTTAGAACATGGCAATCTATTCTACAAGCCTCAGGGGGAATATCACCCTCCATACTGAAAGCTCTCCCTCTGCTAACGTTGCACTCTATCTTGCCTGACATCTCACTGACTAACTGGTTACAAGCCAGAATCACCTCACTAGATCACCTATATGATAATCTCACACTCCTTTCCTTCCAACAACTGAGGGATAAATATCAAATTTCAGCTAAGGACCTCTTCGAGTATCTCAGAATTCGTTCTGTCCTTTCTAAAACTACTTGGTCAAAGAGCCCCCTATTGTGGCACGCACTTAGTTTTTATTGCAATACCAACTCTACAAAAAAGGGCATATTGTACTTTTACAAGCTGTTGACCAGCGACCCAGTCGCCAACAAATCATGCACTATGTTAAAGTGGGAACGTCAATTCCACCACACCTATACCCAGGAGCAATGGATTCTGGCCTTACAAAGCCCCCTGAAGTTCTCCAAATGTCTTACACACTGGGAAGGATTACAAAAAATATTCCACAATTGGTACCTCACCCCTTCCAAGCTCGCTAAGATATACCCTTCAGCCACAGACACTTGTTGGAGAGCTTGTGGCTTAGTGGGCACCAGCCTGCATATTTGGTGGTCATGTCCTAAACTGTCCTCTCTCTGGCAGAACATTAGCAATTTACTGACAGACCTGCTACACAGACCAATAGTCCTCTCCCCACAACTGATCTTGTTTGGGTTAGACTTTGAGTCCTGGCCTGCATCCTCTCATGCCCTACTAACCCATATACTCATCGCCATCAGACTATCCATCGCCAGAAAATGGAAAGCGTCAGCACCTCCTTCTATATTGATGTCCTCTCCTCTTTGAACGAACAAGGGCTCATGGAATACATGCTTGCAAAGGCCCATTTACAAATCCCGCTGTTTCAAAGGAGATGGTCCCTCTGGATGGAGCACCCCAAGTGCACTCTATCAACTTAAACAGCTACTGCCTTGGAGCAACTAATGCACCTTGCCTCTGCCTGCTCATTCTTTGTCAGATATAAAGGGCATTGCCTCCCAGCCATATGCACCTGCTATTTTGTGGGATGTGGGAGTGCCATCACCCCCCTTGGGGATGGTGCCCCTACGCCTCCCGCTTTTCTTTTTCCTTATATGTTGACTATATTTGTACCTGTATCCCGCTGATTCATGGCCACCTACGAGTCTGGGTACAGCCATGCATCGACGGTTTCACTCCATACTGTTACCAGACTGTAATTTGATATGAATACCTTCATTTATATCTAAATGTGTTACGAGAGTTATGTCATGTATACTGAAAAAACTCAATAAAAACTATTGAAACAAAAAAGTTGTATTTATACTTCTTTATTATTTCTGTATTTGTTTTTGGTATTATTACAGTGGTTGGGCTGGCCCATCCTCCAGGGCCAGACCAGGCACGTCTGCAATTTCCTCTACATTGCCAATGTAATCTTGGGAGTAAGGGCAGATGTATGTCACAGTTTGCCTCTTTCTCACAGACATTCCAGACCTGTGGGTCCAATTGTTGGTTGTAAAAGGGTACAAAATAGAGTTTTGGTACCTCCTTTCTTCTCTCAAATCAAACAAAATCTGCCCAAGGACAGTCAGATTTGTAGAATGCCTTGAACATCTCTTGTCCCAGTAAGTAGTTGTAACAGTATCCCCACAAGACAGGTTCATAGGATTCTGTTCAAAACTGTTCATGGCACCAAAGCCCCATAGGCCTATTTGACCTATTCTGGACCTAAAATCCTAAATCAAATACCTTCAAATTCCAAAATTTTGCTTGGAATCTACAAGATCGGTATTTACTTTTTGAGAAAAGGGGGAATACCTGGCATCTGTAGACCTCCAAGATGCCTATCATCATCTTGCCATTTATCTACCTCGTCAAAATGTTCTGCTTTTTTTTTTTTTAGAAGAAAATCATTTCCAGTTTGTTGCACTACCTTCTGGCCTATACTCTGATGAGTATTCACAAAGGTCCCGGCATCTCTTCTTTCCCTTTTAAGAACTCAGGGTATCTAGGTCACAGGTTATCTAGATGACCTACTCCTTCATCTCCCTTCCACAGGACAATTCAGAAGCTCCATGCTTGTGTGGTCAGTTGGCGATCAGCTTTCAAAAATCTATCTTCTCTGGTCCTGGACACATCCCAAGCAAATATTTTTTTCCCAGAGGAGAAAATGCACTCTCTCAGAGCTCACAGTCAGGAATTTAAGTCAAGGAGACATCCCACAATGAGATTCACTATGAGAGTTCTAGGCCTCATATTAGCCTCCCTTTGAGGTTGTGCTATTTGCCCAATTTTATTTGGGACTTTGCCAGCACAACATCTTGTTGACCTGGAACAAGCATGCTTCTTTCGACCTACTTATGCTCCTGTCCAGCCAAGCAAGGAATTCCCTAGTTTGTTGGATTTCCATCTCAGTCTTTCCCTCCTCCTCACTGGAAAGTGACAATCGATGCCAGTCTTTCAGGCTTCACAGGAATGTTTTTTAATCCCTCATGGTTCAGGGAGCATGGTCATTGGAGGAAACCGAGCTCCTCATGAACATTCTTGAGTTCAGAGCAACACTGGACCCCCTTTCTGCAAGGAAACTCGTTCAGGGTGGAATCAGACAATGCCACTACTGTGGCCTACATCAACCACCAAGGGGGCTACAGGAGTCATGCAGCTTTGAAGGAAGATAGCCAGATGATCTCATGGATGGAGAATTACTTTACAGTGATCTTTGTGGTCCATATCCCAAGAGAGGAAAACTGGAAAGGGGAATATCTCAACTGCCACCGCCTGGATGAAGGGGAATGGGCCCTTCACCCCGCATCTTCCACCCGATGTGTCAGAGATGTAGGACCCCAGATGTGGATATCCTAGCTTCCAGATTTAACAAGGCACCTTTGTGGCCAGAACCAAGGATTCTGTAAGCACTGGTATTGGATTCCTTAATAATCCCATGGTCTCAATTCAGACAAATCTATGTCTTCCCTTCAGTATGAATTCTATCTAGTTTGTTTCAAAAAATAGAGTAGGAAAAGAAGTTGGTCATTCTTAGTACACAAAATTGGCCCAGAGGAACCTGGTACACAGACATACTCAGACTACTAGGAGACAACCCATGTCCTCTCCCAAACATGGCCAGACTTGCTGTGTCAGGGCTTTCTATTCCATTCTGTTTCTTAGTCACTAGCTTTAACCACATGGCTATTAAAGCCAAGTTCTTAAGAGACAGGGGTTCCCTAAGTCTGCCATTTCTACCTTGCTAAAAGCAAGAAAAAACACTTTCAGAATTGATGTATTATCATACCTGGAAATCATTCTTTGCCTGGTTTGAACACAGGCAGTTCAGTCCCAGAAAAAAATGCCTTTGCCTCACATTCTGTCCTTCTTTCAGTCAGGACTTAACCCGATTGAACGAATGGCTTTAGAGACCCTGGGAGGCCTTGTTTCAACTTTGTCTATTCTTTTTAAAAAAAACTCTGGCCTTGTCAAACCCTTTAATTGAGATCAGGCTCCCCTTACACCACCCAATGCTTCCTTGGGATTTGGTTCTCTCTGCCCTGCATGGATATCCTCTTAGATGACCTCTCCTGCAAAATGGCCCTTTTGGTTGCTGTCACGTCAGTCTAACTTGTGTCTGAGTTAGTGGCTGTCTCTTGAAAGGAGCTGTTCCTCATTATTTACAAGGACAAGGTAGCGCTACACCCAAGACCATCTTTTCTTCCTAAGGTTGTAGCCCTCTTCCACCTCAATGAAGGCATAGTGTTTTCATCTTTGTGCACTGCCCCAAATCACCCAAAGGAAATTAGTCGTCATTGCTTGGATTTAGTCAGAGCCATCAGAATCTATTTCAAAGCAACAGCTTCTATCAGGAATACAGACTCCCTATTTGTTCTTTCCTCAGGACCTTGCAAGGGAGACATTCTGCTTTCAAGTTCACCATTACTTGATGGATAAGACAACTCATCACTTGAGATTACATTCTAATGGCTAAAACTCCTCCTGTGCCTTCACACACCCACTCAGTGGGTGTTTCTTGTTATTCTGACACCAAGTCTGTGTAGCCCAGGTTTGTAAGGCAGTCACCTGGTCCTGTGTGTATATCTTTTTAAAGTTTTACCAGGTGGTTTCCAGTGTTCTAGCTCCGACTAATTTCTCTGTGCCAAACCACGGAACAGCTCAGTTTAATGGCAAAAACATGCCCATGAGCTGATTGTAGAACAGAACATGAACTGTTAATGTGCAAACTTAAAGTAAAATTGAAAATGGATAACAAAAACATCAGTCTTTCAAGATACAGTCTGGAGAACATTCCTACTATCAGTGGCGGCTGGTAAAGTTTTAGGCTGGGGGGCGCCAGGCCCCGCCCTTCCGCTTTGACCCCTCCTACTTCCAATAAGCCCCACCCACTCAGTCCCCTGTATTCCACATATTGTGTCATGAGTACACAGCTCAGCATCACAGGACACAGTATACAGATCAGCATCACAGGGCACAGTATACAGCTCAGCATCACAGGGCACACTATACAGCTCAGCATCACAGTGCACAGTATACAGCTCAGCATCACAGGGTACAGTATACAGCTCTGCATCACAGGACACAGTATACAGCCCCAGCATCACAGGACACAGTATACAGCCCCAGCATCACAGGACACAGTATACTGCCCCAGCATCACAGGACACAGTATACTGCCCCAGCATCACAGGACACAATATACAGCTCAGCATCACAGGACACATTATACAGCCCCAGCATCACAGGACACATTATACAGCCCAGCATCACAGGGCACAGTATACAGCTCAGCATCACAGGACACAGTATACAGCCCCAGCATCACAGGACACAGTATACAGCCCCAGCATCACAGGGCACAGTATACAGCTCAGCATCACAGGACACAGTATACAGCTCAGCATCACAGTATACAGCTCAGCATCACAGGACACAGTATACAGCTCAGTATCACAGGTGGGGTAAATTGCAGCCAATATCACAGGTGGGGGTAAATTGCAGCCGGTATCACAGGTGGGGGCACTTATGCAGCCAATAACACAGGTGGGGGCACTTATGCAGCCAATAACACAGGTGGGGGCAGTTATGCAGTCAGTGACACAGGTGGGGGCAGTTATGCAGCCAGCGATACAGTTGGGGCAGTTATGCAGCCAGTGACACAGTTGGGGGCAGTTATGCAGCCAGTGACACAGTTGGGGGCAGTATGCAGCCAGTGACACAGGTGGGGGCAGTTATGCAGCCAGTGACACAGGTGGGGGCAGTTATGTAGCCAGCGACACAGTTGGGGGCAGTTATGCAGCCAGTGACAC
>BLSH010032311.1:86104-120092 GCA_018402905.1 Glandirana rugosa
CCCCCCCCCCCATCAACGTAAAAACACGTGAAATCCCTCCCATATCTAATATCCTTACACTGTTCGTGACTCTTGATCTATAAAAACAAGAAAGAACAAGTTACGAGAGTTGGATTTCGAGTTTAGTTCCCTCCCTAAAGTGCACAAAAATGCAACTACCCCCCCCCCCCCTTCCGATTGTTAATGGTATTGGCTCTGTCACAGCAAGATTGGAAGTTCCTCCAACCTAGTGTACTCACCACAAAAGCTTATCTTAAGGATAATAAGGACCTTTTGGTGTCTTTGAGTGGGATAAGATTGGGCAGTGAAAAAAACTACATTTTTGGTGACAGCTGATGTATCATCATTGTACAGGAACATTCAACATGATGATGCATTGCTGGCACTGAATTAGCCCTTAGCAAAAGGGATGATATCCCTCACTCACAAAAAGTTTTCTTGGGGAAGGCTTTGGACTTTTGTATCTCCCATAACTATTTTTGGTATCTTCACAGCAGGTTGGCATTGCCATGGGAGCAAAGGGAAGGCTTTGGACTTTTGTATCTCCCATAACTATTTTTGGTATCTTCACAGCAGGTTGGCATTGCCATGGGAGCAAAGTTTGCCCCCAGCCTCGTCAACCTGTTTATGGCAGAATGGGGGGACAGATATGTGTTTAGTACACCCCGACCACAGTTTAAATATTACTGGAGGTTTATAGATGACCTTGTGTTTATTTGGGAAGATTCTGAAGATTCTGTTTATTTCTTCTTAACCTTTTTGAACACCAATGATAATAATATACGCTTGGATTATCAAGTGAGTGAAACATCAATTCATTTTGTAGATGTTACAATCGAAAAAATGGATCTGAGCTTATTACTAAGGTTTATTTTAAGCCCACTGATCGTAAGAGCTATTTGTCTGTCAAAAGTGGTGGTCATCCAGCTTGGATTAAAAATATCCCGAAGGGGCAATTAACGTGGGTAAAACGCTGTTGTAATAAAGTTGATGATTATTATATGCAATCTAACATCCTTAACCGCTTCCCTCAGGGTCACGTCATATGACGTCATAACTTTGAGCCTGGATATCTGAATGGTGCCTGCAGCTACAGGCACCATTCAGATATCTTTTTTCAGCAGGCAATTCTGTTTTTGATAAAAGTGGTCTTAGCGGTGGATTCGCCATAAGATCACTTTTATCATCGGCGGGAGAGGTGCCCCCCCTCCCGCCGCTTACCGGACACGGTCCTCTCCCCCCCAGTGTCCGTGAGCTGAGTGAGCGGCTGAAGCCGCTCACTCTGCTCCATAACACGGCAGGGCGGAAATGACATCACAAGTCATTTCCGCTCAATGGTCTTAAAGGGCCCATTTTTTTTTGCAATCTCATTTTTTCAAATTATTATTATTATTTTTGCATTTTACTGTAAATATGAGATCTGAGGTCTTTTTGACCCCCGATCTCCTATTTAAGAGGTCCTGGCATGCTTTTTTCTATTACAAGGAATGTTTACATTTCTTGTAATAGGAATAAAATTGATCAACTTTTTTTTTTTTTTTTTTTTTTTTTTTTTAAAAACAGTGTAAAAGTAAAATAAATAATTAAAAAAAAAAATTAAAGCTCCCTGTCCCCTCGAGCTCGCGTGCAGAAGCGAACGCATACGTAAGTCCCGGCCACATATGAAAACGGTGTTCAGACCACACATGTGAGGTATCGCCGCGATCGTTAGAGCGAAAGCAATAATTCTAGCACTAGACCTCCTCTGTAACTCAAAACTGCTAACCTGTAGAATTTTTTAAACGTTGCCAATGGAGATTTTTTAGTTGCAAAGTTTGTCACCATTCCGCGAGCGGATACAATTATGAAGCATGACATGTTGGGTATCATTTTACTCAGCGTAACATTATCTTTCACAATATGAAAAAAATTGCCCTAACTTTACTGTTTTCTTACTTTTAACTCAAAAAACTGAATTTTTCCAAAAAAAAAAGCACGATTGGAAGACCACTGCGCAAATACGGTGTGACAAAGTTTTGCAATGACCGCCATTTTATTCTCTAGGGTGTTAGAAAAAAATATATATAATGTTTGGGGGTTCTAAGTATATTTGGGGGTTCTAAGTAATTTTATAGCAAAAAAAAATGTTTTTAATTCGTAAGCACCGAACCCAAAAAACAGGCTCGGTATGGAAGTGGTTAAACATAAATTTATACAGAAAGGGTATGATAACAAGTTCCTGGAGGAGGTGATGGAGAAGGTAGCTCAGACTTCCAGATCGCAGACTTAGGGAGAATGAAACACCACTATTACTAACTAACCAGCACCAGTGGGGATTAATTTCTGATTTTCATTGCCAATATTTATCGTCATTTATCTTTGGACAGGGACTTGGGCCCAGTACTTCCCCCTAATCCTAGGTTTATATTCAGGAAGGCCCTGAATTTTGGGGATAGGGTGGTTAGGAAAATGAATGACCCCCAGAGTCAGCAAAAATTGCACCTCGACAAGACAGGATTTTATTCTTGCCGGAGGTGTATTTGCTGTAGGACAGTTAGAGTAAATAATAGGGGACAGACGGTACTTAATTCAGGTGGTGACAGTAGAACCTACTCGATTGAGAAATTCATCACGTGTAATACAATTCATGTGCTGTACCTTTTATGGTGCCCATGTGGTTTGTATTATGTGGGGACGTACGAAACACCTTTTGAGGACCTGAATTTCAGAACATATTACTAATATAAAAAATGGCTTTAAAAATCATAGCGTATCACTTCGCTTTAGAAACGCACATAATAGGGATCCAACAGAATTGCAGTTCTGTGGCATCGATAGGGTGTACCCCAATTGGAGGGGATCAAATTTAATACATGATTTATCTAAAAGAGAAACAAATAGTTTTTTTAAGTAAATACTTTAGCGCCTAATGGGTTAAACATCAAACTTGATTTAACCTGCTTTATCAGTGATCTTTAGTCCCGCTCTATCATTAATTCATTTATTTTTTAACTGAGGTTTTAGAATTTTATTGATTGTTATATTGTTTTATATATATATATATCCAGATAGCACAACCCTCCCCCCCAAATGACCCTATTTGCTGAGAGGCATGTTGAGTCCATGGAATATTTTATGTTTTGCCACAAGTTACGGGGAAATGACAATTTTTTTTCACAAAGTTGTCACTAATTGATATATTGCTCAATCATGCCATAGGTATATGTGAAATCCCCCCCCCCCCAATACATTCTGCTGCTTCTTCTGAATATGGGGATACCACATATGTGAGACTTTTTGGCGGTCTAGCCGCATACAGGGCCCCCCGAAAACCAATCACCGCCTTCAGGCTTTCTAAGGGCATACATTTTTGATTTCACTCCTCACTACCTATCACAGTTTTGGAGGCCGTGGAATGCCCAGATAGCACAAAACACCCCCAAATGACCACATTTTGGAAAGTAGACACTCCAAGATATGTGCTGAGAGGCACATTGAGTATTTTGCAGATCTTGTTTTTTGTCAAAAAGTTTTGCAATTTGAAAAAAGAAAAAAACAATACATTTTCCTTTTCTTTCTTCATTTTCCAAAGCAAATGAGAGCTGTAAAATACTCACCATGCCACTTAGCAAATACCTTGGGGTGTCTACTTTCCAAAATGGGGTCATTTGGGGGGTTTTGTGCCATCTTGACATTTCAGGGCCTCCGAAACTGATAGGTAGTGAGGAGTAAAATCACCTTTTTATACCCTTAGAAAGCCTGAAGACAGTGATTGGTTTTTGGTTCTGTGCGCGGCTAGGCTCCCAAAATGTCTCACACATGTGGTATCCCCATACTCAGGAGAAGCAGCAGAATGTATTTTGGTGTGTAATTCCACATTCCACAAATTTGTTTTTTTATATATTTTTTTTTGGATTTGTATTTTAGCAAAAAGTAAGAAACATTGTTTTTTTTGCAAACTTATCGCTCTTTTTTTGTTTATAGCGGTGATCACAAATGACGCAGAGTTTATCAAATACCACCAAAAGAAAGCTCTATTTGTGGGGGAAAAAAGTTTCGTTTGAGTACAACATCGCACGACCACGCAATTGTCAGTTAAAGCGATGCAGTCCCGAATTGCAAAAAGTGTTCTGGTCCTAAAGTGGGAAATCCTTCCGGGGCTGAAGTGGTTAAGGAGAGATCCAGTCCATCCTGACACTTTGTATAGCACATAAGCATTCAGCGTAATCAATTAGAATAAGTATACAGACTTTTTTGTACCAGCGTCTGGCCTTACAGGCAATTAGGTACGGCGCCAATAACTGGTCTTTGAAGTCCACCCCTCCCATATTTTGGTTATATTTGTGGACACAGATGGGTTTCTCCACAATACAAGTCTCCATTGTAATTTGGACGGTCGTATCTGCGTGAATGGAGGAAAGAACAAAAACATTGTTTGTATCCCTCCACTTCACCGCAAGCAAATTACTACTTCTCAAACAGGCTCTCTCTCCCTGTCTAAGTTGGGATTCTACAAACCGTTGGGGGAAGCCCCGGCGATTAGATCGCAGGGTGCCACATGCGCCAATTTGATGATCAAACAAGAGACTAAAAAGTGGCACGCTTTAGTAGTAATTGTCCACGTACAAATGGTACCCCTTTCCGAATAAGGGTGACACAAAGTCCCACACAATCTTGCCAGCGCTTCCTATGTAGTCTGGGCAAATGACTATCTTTTCCTTCGTAAATCATGAAACTATATGTATAGCCTGTGGCCCTGTCACAGAGCTTATACATCTTGACCCCGTATCTGACATGCTTGCTGGGGAGGAACTGAAAGCAAGACATACAGAAAATTTAATCAGGGACTCGTCTACGCAAACAACTTGGTTGGGAATAAACAAGGCTGCAAATTGTGTGTTGAAGTGGTTTACAAGGGGCCGAATTTTGTGGAGCCGATCGTATTCAGAGTTCATTGTCGATGAAGTGCATTAACCACAGGATCTGCTCGTATCATGTCCTGGCCATGGAAGCAGAGAACACGAGCATATGGTGAATTGGGTCAGTGGGGAGTGACATCACTTCCTCTGCCTCTGTTTACATTACAGAGGCAGAGAAGGCATTCCATTCACAAGGACCGATCAGCAGGTACAGATTAAAAACATTGGTCTGTGCCTGAAGATTGATCGGTCCTCTAGTGAACCCGACCGCCATGGCCATGCGGGGGGGTGCGTGTGCGGCCGTGTGTGCCATTTATAGATTTGCGTCATGTTGCCACATTGCAGCAGTAAAAGTCTGGAAGTGGTTAAAGAAGGGGTCCGCAGGTCCTTTGCCGGTGAAGCAGAAAATGGTGCGTGCCAGCTATTGCCTGCAGAAGATGACACCTGCAGATGATGTGGAGGCTTACCTAGCAACTTTTTAAAGAGTCGCTGTTTGAGAAGGTTGGCAAAAAAAGCAATGGGCAGGACAGCTAGCGCCCTTCCTGACAGGAGAACCCCAAAATGCCTATTATAACTTGGAACCAGATGCTGCCCAGGATTATGAGACTGAAAGCTGAGATGCTTGCACACATGGGGGTCACCATTGCAGTCCGGGCTCAGCGGATGCATCAGTGGTCATGCAGTTCTGATAAGCCACCCCGCTCCCAAATGTTTGACTTAATACACCTCACCAAGAAATGGCTGCAGCCAGAGACTTTGCTGGGCCCTGAGATTGTGGAGCGTGTGGTCATGTACAGTTATTTACGTGCGCTCCCTGCCACTTTGAGGAAGTGGGTCAGCCATGGGGACCCTAGGACTTCAAACCAGCTGGTGGACCTGGTGGATCAATATACTGCTGCCGAGGACTTGTTGAACCCATGCGTGCCCCACTCGGACCCGCCTGTCTCTAGGGGAAAATTCACCCAGAGGATCCAGTAAGACTGTTCCAGGGTTCAAGGGCATGGGGAAAAATTACAAAACTGTTGCCACAGATAATGAGACTATGGCCTCAGGACCTGGAGACTGGTCAAATAGGTCCGGAAGCTCTTTGAGGCTGTTTAGAGGACTGGGTACAGAACACATAAAATGTTATAGCTGCCATGAATTTGGTCATATTGCTGCTAACTATTCCCTAAATGATGAACCAATGCAATGTGATAATGCTTGCTCTTTTTGCACAGGTGGCATGTACTGCAAAATGCCAGGAATGCATGGAAAAACAAATATGTGTAATTTCAGTTGATGGAAATCCAGTCACGGATTCTGGTAGTGTTGTGACATTAGTCAAAAGTAATTGTGTAAATCCCGCAAAGTTACACCCTAGCACTATTGGGGTTATTTGCTTACATGGCACATGACTATCAGACTGCTGTGGTTGAGATTGATACCCCTTGGGGCATGGTGACACATTCATGAAGCTCTAGTGGGGAGAGATTTTCCCCACTTTTGGAGTTTATGGGAAAACAGAAGGAGTCGGAAGAACAGAGCTTCCCGAGCTGAGGAATCACCGGAAGTCACTCCGGACCCTTTTGATTACAAAATTTAAAGGGAAACTGTTGGCATGTCCGAGGAAGGAATGTCCTGGAATCCAGCCCCCAGCTGGAGGTTAATGAACAAGAAATTATCTCTGACTCTAATAGTGAGAGTGGACAGAATGTGGTGTCTGGAAAGGTCAGGAAAGACGATTTTTGTACGGAAGAACTAAAAGACGCCACACTCAATAGAGCCAGAGAAAACATGAAAATGATAGATGAGAAACCTGTTGAACCTAATATAGGGGTGCATTTTCCCTACATGGCTCTTAAAAGTAACTTGCTGTACCAGGTGGTAAAGCAAGGGGAGAAGGAGGTAGAGCAGCTAGTGGTTCCCAAACCCTATCGCCGGATGTTGTTAGATTTAGCCCATGGTCATATAATGAGGGGACATCTGGGTATAGAGAAAGCGAAGGAGAGAATAACCCAGAGATTCTTTTGGCCCCGGTTATATGCAGATGTCAAAGAATATTGTGAGTCATGCCCAGAGTGTCAGTATTCTGCGCCATCGTCCCATTTTTGCAGTCCGCTGGTACCATTACCAATGATTGAAGTGCCTTTTGAAAGAATTGGCATGGATCTGGTGGGACCAGTAGTAAAGTCTGCCCGGGGCCATCAGTACATACTGGTAATACTGGACTATGCCACAGAGTATCCTGAAGCCATTCCCTTATATAATACCTCAGCTAAAACTATTGCTAAAGTGCTTGTCCAATGGATCAGGGCACCCCATTTATGTCCCGAGTCACTAAAGAATTGTGTAAATTGTTCAAAATCTCCTATCTCCGTACCTCTGTCTACCACCCACAAACTGATGGTCTTGGGGAGAGATTTAACAAAACTTTCAAAAGCATGTTAAAATAGGAGGTGAACAAAGATGGGATAAATTGGGATTTATTGCTGCCATACCTCATGTTTGCCATACGAGAGGTACCTCAGGCATCTGCAGGTTACTCCCTTTTTGAACTACTGTATGGTAGACATCCCAGGGGATTGCTAGATGTAAAAGAAACGCAGGAGGGAGCGACCACGCCCTATAGAAGCATCATCTTGCTGATGCAAGATAGAATCGCTGCTGTCATGCCACTTGTACAGGAACATATGGAGCAAGCCCAGGAGGCCCAGAGAAGGGTTTATAATAGGGGTGCCAGGACCCGGGTCTTCAGCCCTGGTGATAGAGTGCTGGTACTAGTCCCCACAGTTGAGAGTAAATTTCTAGCCAAGTGGCAAGGTCCCTTTGAAATTATGGAAAGAGTAGGGGAAGTAAACTATAAAGTTTACCAGCCAGGGAAAAGGAAACCAGAGCAAATATATCACATTAATCTCTTGAAACCTTGGAAGGACAGAGAGACTTTACTGGCAATGCCAACCCCCCAAAAGGACATGTCCCCTGTAACTCCGGGAGTGCCCATAACTGAAATCTTGTCAGTGGCCCAACAGAAGGACGTTAAAGAATTTGTGAGTAAGAATATAAACTTTTTCTCTCACCTGCCCTGACTGACCACAGTTATAAAACATGACATAATTATGGAACCCGGTGTCCGTGTAAATGTCCGTGTAAATGTAAAGCCCTATAGAACAGTGGTTCTCAACCCTGTCCTCAAGTACCCCCAACAGGCCATGTTTTCAGGTTTTCCTTTATCATGCACAGGTGCTTTAAATCAGAGTCAATGGCTTGGTATTTTGGATAGCTATTTTATCTAACAGAAATTCCCAAAACATGGCCTGTTGGGGGTACTTGAGGACAGGGTTGAGAACCACTGCTATAGAATACCCGTGCTAGGCAGGAAGCAGTTGCAAATGAAATAAAGAACATGTTAGAGCTGGACGTGAATAGTGTCGGTCCCAAAACCAGATGGAACTATAAGGTTTTGTAGTGATTTCAGAAAGTTGAACAGCGTGTCCAAATTCGATGGGTACCCAATGCCTCGGCTTGACGAGCTTGTTGACAGATTGGGTAGTGCATGATACATAACTACTTTAGATCTAACTAAAGGTTATTAGCAGATACCCCTAACAGAGTCTGCCAAAGAGAAAACTGTGTTTTCTACCCCCGAGGGGTCCTTCTAGTTTAAGCGGATGCCTTTTGGCTTGCATGGTGTTCCTGCCTCATTCCAGAGAACGATGGATAAGACCTTAGGTCCACATCGCCAATACGCAGCCGCCTATTTGGACGATGTAGTCATCCACAGCCCAGACTGGGAATCTCATTTGCCCCAGGTGCAAGTAGTAGTAGATTTCCTTAGGAAAGCAGGACTCACTGCCAGCCCCTGAAAGTGTGCCATAGGCTTGGAGGAGGCCAAATACCTTGGCTACATTATTGGTCTGGGGCTGATCAAGCCTCAGATCAAGAAGATTGAGGCAGTTCAAAAGTGGCCCCAACCTATAAATAAACAGCAATTTTGTGCATTTCTTGGGATCACAGGGTACTACAGGCGGTTTATACCCAATTTTGCCACCATTGCAGCCCCACTGACAGATATGACGAAGGGTAGAGGGTCGGTCAGGATTAAGTGGAACCCTGAGGCAGAAAAGATATTTCAAAAGTTGAAGCAAGCCCTTTGTGCACAACCTGTGCTCGTGATGCCAGATTTCACAAAGGAGTTTGTGGTGCAGACAGACGCCTCTCATGTGGGACTGGGTGCTGTACTGTCCCAAGTCATAGACGGGAAGCAGCACCCATGGGTTTACCTTAGCAGAAAGTTCAACAGACATGAGAAAAACTATGCCATTGTTAAGAAGAAATGTTTAGCTATCAAATGGGACTTAGATGTCCTGAAATATTACCAGTTGGGGAGGCCATTCAAAATAGTCACTGATTATAACCTCATAACTGAAAATAACCTTCTTGATCTCGTCCACAGCACTCCACAGAAACTGCCCTCCTAGAACTCACAAACGACCTACTAACAGCTAGTATAATGTCAGGTCTGCCAGGGAACCCCAACCGTCACTCCGGTTTCCTGACCGTTAGTCTTCTTATCCCAGTATCAGGTGGAGGGACGGTTGAGATCCTGCAGCCAGAATTCCGTGACCACAATAAAAAGTGCAAACAGGCTACACAAAGGATGATGAATGAGTTATACTGGGTATGGCGCTGCCTGGTCAATTACACTCTGCAAGTATTGTCTGGAGGAATAATACTAATGAATGCCCATAGGGATTGTGATCAATTCCATAGATCAAATATATATAACAATTATGCTGAGATTTAATGTACATGTAATGTAGATAGTGTGTACAAGGAGTATGCGGACGCCCCCTAATGGTGAAAAGGGATAACTTACTCCTGAAGTTTAAAAGAAGTTGTGTGTGTTCGTGACTAATGCAGTATCACGGTGATCTATTGTATAGATCCAATGGATGATCTGGAGTATTATGGTGAAAAAATGCAATTCCAAACAATGTAAAAAAAGTGTATGTAAACACGGATCTCCGTTCTGTTAGAGGGAGAAGGGCGATGATCACAGGCTTCCTGTGTATGGAAGCCGTGATCATCCCCTTTCCCCAGCCAGGGCAGCCCACATACAGTTAGAACACGCCCAGGGAACACAGTTAACCCTTAGAGCGCCCCCTGCAGGTTAACCCCTTCACTGCCAATGGCATTTACACAGTAATCAGTGCATTTTTATAGCACTGATCACTGTATAAATGCCAATGGTCCCAAAAAAGTGTCAAAATGGTCCGACATGTCCGCTGCAATATCGCAGTACCACTAAAAATCGCAGATCGCCGACATTTCTAGCAAAAAAAAATAAATAAATAAAAACCCCAGAAATGAATTCTCATCATCCGTAAATGCGGCAACTTTTGCACAAACCAATCAATAAACGCCGATTGCGATTTTTTTTTTACCAAAAATATGAGGAAGAATATAAATTGGCCAAAACCAATGGAAAAAAATGTTTTTTTATATTTTTTTTTTTGGATTTGTATTTTAGCAAAAAGTAAGAAATTTGGTTTTTTTTTTCAAAATTATCGCTCTTCTTTTGTTTATAGCGGTGATCAGAAATGACGCAGAGGTGATCAAATACTACCAAAAGAAAGCTCTATTTGTGAGAAAAAAAGGACGCAAATTTCGTTTGGGTACAACGTCGCACAACCGCGCAATTGTCAGTTAAATCGACGCAGTGCCGAATCGCAAAAAGCGCTCTGGTCCTAAAGTGTGAAATCCTTCCGGGGCTGAAGTGGACAAACATTTTAAACAAACTTTTTTGTGAGGTGACCCTTTTTATTGGGCACTCTCATGTATATAAAGATAATTCAGTCTTAAAAATAAATTAAGCAGGCAAGGCTGAGAGACTATCCTCCAAACCACACTTTTATGAATTAAAAAGAGTCTACCTTCATTTATTTTTTTTCTTTAAACCAAATTGTTTAATTTGACAGCTAAAATGGTAGAAGTAGCTTTATGTACTATATTTGTGAAATACAAAATATATGAGTTTATTTTAACAACTTCCATGGCATTTACTTTCAGTGATCTAGAGAAATCAGTGGAGAAAATCAAGAAGGATATTGCACACAACCACAAGCTGATCTCAGTACATGAATTGGAGGAGAAAGCTGTGGTGCTGAAGCAGCTTGGAGAAACTCTGACTGATCTCAAAGGTAAATAACACATTTTACTAAATAGAAACCTAGTAATGGACAACTGCCCCATATATTGCAGTTTGCAGTGGTGGATCAAGTACACCTTGTTTTTAGTTGAGGCCTCCTTTTCCCAGTAATTCTTCTCATAGGGTTCAATTGACTTTAAGACAGGTGAGAGGACCTCTGCAGCTTTCCATCATACAAATAGCACAGAAGAGTAGGGCTGGATGTGCTGCAGAATTCCATGTCCATCTCAGTTGTTTCTTTACATCTAGAACCACACATTAAATTCTCCTGGTTGCGCCTGCACAATACAGCACTATAGACTTTTATAGGGTTGAATTCTTAGGCCAGAGATGAAGACAGAAAGACTTCAATGTGCAGGCATGGCCAGGAGAGTGAGACTTGTGGCACTGAGTGTAAACAAACACTGGAGACCACAGCTGTCGGATCAAGATAGTTATGCATCTACGGAGCTAAAGGGGATTAGGTTAGGCCAGGGTAAAAGGGCAAACAGGATAAGTGCACTTACCCTTTAAGTTCTGAGTGCATTTCTAGCAAATCCGATAAACAGATATTTTTCTGTATTTGCAAGCTGTTTTCAAGAAGAAAACTTGGGGAAATGTGCATGTATTGCAAAAGTTGTACTGCATATGTTATTAGTTTGCCTTGACCTATATGTGACCACTTTTGTACCGTGGTACCTTTTACAGCTGGTTCACACTGCACACCGTATGTGATTTGCACAGAAATCGCACTGCATTTCTGTGCAAATCACATGCGATTCTGTGTGGTGCGATCTGAGCCCATACATTTTGAATGGCTCAAATCACACCACATCCACATGAAAAGGGTGCAGGCAGCTTTGTTTTGTTTGCACTGGAACCGAATCGCATGGGTGTTTGCTGACTTTCATCCTCCAATCATGTGCAAGCACACATTTTTTTTTCCTCTTGTACGAGATTGGGTATTCCTTTCAAAATGAAACTTCAGCACATTCACTAAGCTTTAGTACAAATTCCATGGCAAAGTGAACAGCCATTTTGCCATAGTAGATGATCCCCACTGTGCACAGAGCCAATAAAATTATTCATTATTTCCTGAGCACTGTAGAGACCACCACGGCAGCACAGTCCTGAATCTTAGCCATTCACCTCAATTATCCTACATATCCATACATTACACCCTCCTTCCTCATTCTCCCACTGTATGTATGTTTTAACCCCTCCTCTTCACTCTGTGTATGTATGTATCTAGAGCATCATTACCAAGTGCCATGTTTTAATATATTTAAATTTGGCAAAAAAAATAGATTGTTTTGGGGTATCTACTTTGCAAAAACAGAGGTCTTTTGTGTGTGTGTGTGTGTGTGGGGGGGGGGGGTACTTTTCTGGCATATTTACTTTAACAGAAAGTATTTTTTTATGTTTGATGTTCTTTCCTTTATATGGTGAAAACTAAAAATACCACCAAAAGATTTTTTTCTAAAAAAAAAGATTTTTCAAGAATGTTGTTTCTAAAGCAGTTGCATACCAAAACAAAAACAAAAAAAAAAACCTGTAAGGCAAAGGCATAATGAGCTAGTATGCACCGCATACTAGCTCATTATGAAATACTCACCTTAGAACGAAGCTCCCGCAGGGCTGCCTGGTCCCTGCAGAGGGAGCAGACATCTTCGCTGTGTGGATTATTCCGGGATCGCGGCTCCGGCGCTGTGAGTGGCCGGAGTCGTGAGACATCACTCCCGGCGGACTTCCTGGCAGGGTCCGGCGCCGCCGGGACACCACTGCGCATGTGCCATGATGTCAGCGGCTGCATTGCAAGTGGAATATCTCCTAAACCGTAAAGGTTTAGGAGATATTAATTTTACCTACAGGTAAGCCTTACCTGCTTTAAGCACACTGAGACAACATTATATCTCTTTTCATTTGTTCATCATCTTACATCATTACAAAACTGCTAGATGAGAGTGGTCTCTTGGTTACCAAACTGAACAGATTTTCTTGGATGAAACTAGATTTTTACATCACATTGTGTTGCAGCAGCCACACCAGAGAGGCAGCGGGAGATTAGGGAAGTAAACAAGTGGCTGAGGAGCTGGTGTAGAAAGGAGGGTTTCAGGTTACTGGAGAACTGGGCGGACTTCTCAGTCAGTTACCAGCTCTTTAGCAGGGGCAGACTGCACCTAAATGGGGAAGGTGCAGAGGGGTTTTTAACCACTTCAGCCCCGGAAAGTTTTACCTCCTTCCTGACCAGAGCATTTTTTGCGATTTGGCCCTGCGTCGCTTTAACTGACAATTGCGCAGTCGTGCGACGTTGTACCCAAACAAAATTTGCGTCCTTTTTTCCCCACAATCTGCGATTTTTAGCGGGACTGTGATATTGGGGCGGACATGTCGGACATTTTTGACACTTTTTTGGGACCAATGACATTTATACAGCGATCAGAAATTTAAATGTCCACTGATTACGGTGTAAATGTCATTGACAGTGAAGGGGTTAACCTTCAGGGGGCGATCTAGGGGTTAACTGTGTTCCCTGGGCATGTTCTAACTGTGGGGGGGCTGGGCTACCATGGGCATAAGAGATCTAACTGATCCCAGTGACACTGGGATCAGCAGATCTCTTGTGTCCCCATTGAAAGAGCGGGGAACTGCCGTGTTTACATTGGCGGCTCCCTGCTCTTTGGCTCTAGCAGCTCATCGCGGCTTGCCTCCGGAGTGTGTCGGGCACGAGAGCGTGCCACTGGCAGTGCGCGCTCGCCCCCTAGCTGCGCCTGTGCGAATCGCTGCCTTTTTATAGCGATTCACGGCAAGTGTCCACACCGCTGCAGTAAATATGCTGGACGCGGTATGGAACCGGTTAAACTAGGCGAGGAGGGAGAGGGTCCAGATGTAGCGATAGCCAGCATGGAACGAATTTCAGAGAGTAGTATTGGGGTCATTAGTGGCAGGTTGACTAAAGCACCTGAATCTGAGGTAAGTATAGTAGCAAGTCCTATTTACAAGCTCAGAACCCCTAATAAGGAGATAGTATGCGTCCGGACAAAACTACATGGCTTGTTCACGAATGCCAGAAGTCTGGCGGATAAGATGGGGAGAACAACAGCTACTATTGTACAAGAAAGATTTCGATTTTGTGGGAATTTCAGAGACTTGGTTCAACAGCTCTCATGATTGGCTGGCAACCATTCAAGGGTATTCCCTATATCGCAGAAAAAGAGAGGGTAAAAAAGGGGGAGGGTTAAGCCTGTATATCATAATTGATGTACAAGTGAATATGAGGGACCTCATCACTAATGGAGCAAGGGAGGAGGTGGAATCCTTATGGGTAGAGCTACAAAGGGAGGAAACCAAAGGGAAAGTAATACTGGGAGTATGTTATAGGCCCCCTAACCAGAGGGAGGAGGGGGAGGCGGACCTCCTATCACAGTTTGGAATGGCGGCAAGGATGGGAAGTGTCATTGTAATGGGGGATTTTGATTATTCAGACATAGACTGGGCAGAAGGAACCGCACATTTATCTAAGGCTCGCCATTTTCTAAAAGTCTTGCAGGTGGTAAATACACCAACAAGAAACAAAGCGTTACTAGACCTATTGATTACTAACAATACAGACCTGATCACAGATGTGGAAATAAGGGGCAATTTAGGAAACAGCGATCACTGGTCAATTCGTTTCAGTATAAGTCACACAAATAGGAAACATAAGGGGAATACAAGACACTGAATTTCAAAAGAGCCAACTTCCATAAACTATGCTCCTTGCTAGAAGATATTAAATGGGATAAAATCCTAGGAACAATGAACACAGGAAAAATGTATGTGCTTTAAAGGCATATTAAATAAGGGTATTAGCCAGTGCATCCCAATGAGAAATACATTTAAAAGAGCTAATAAAAGTCCTGGGTGGTTTAACTCCAACGTAAAAATGCATATAAAAGCAAAGGAGAAGGCCTTCAAAAAATACAAGGCTGAGGGGTCCTCATCAGCATTCCAACTTTACAAAGTATGCAATAAGAAATGTAAGGGTGCAATCAGGGCGGCTAAGATAGAACACGAAAGGCACATAGCAGTGGAGAGTAAAAAAAATCCAAAGAAATTCTTTAAAGCGGAGTTCCACCCACAAATGTCTTTTTACATCATTCAAGTCCTTTGCCTATATAGACTTACCTTTGAAGGAAAAAAAATGTTATACTCACCCTATGTCGCTTGTTGCTAGGTGGTCTTTGTAATCTGCCCCTATTAGGTCCTAGGCTCTTCTCCTCACTTCCTGCTTCCCCTGGCCTCCTGGGAGATGTGACTCATCATTTCCCAGGAGTCAGTGGGCTTCTCTGTACTGTAAAATTTTGTTATTTCCAGACAGGAAATGACACGATTTAAGGCGGACCGAGATCGAGGAGTGCATGATGGTTACCCACCATGCACTTCTTTCAGGAAGAGATGACAGGAGACTACAGATGGGCTTCAGGTGCCCTCACCTAAAATGGAAAAGTCCAGCAGCGAGAGAAACGAAATTGTGAGTAAAAAATACATGTAATTACTAATCGATTTGAAAGTAAGGAAACAAAAGGTTACATCTATTTAGTATTAAAAGAGTGGATGCCAAAAAAAAAAAAAATCTGGGTGGAACTCCACTTTAAGTACAGTTGTGCTCATAAGTTTACATACCCTGGCAGAATTTATGATTTCTTGGCCATTTTTCAGAGAATGTGAATGAGAACACAAAAACTTTTCTTTCACTCATGGTTAGTGTTTGGTTGAAGCCATTTATTATCAATCAACTGTGTTTACTCTTTTTAAATCATAATGACAACAGAAACTACCCAAATGGCCCTGATCAAAAGTTTACATACCCCAGTTATTAATCCCGTGTATTGCCCCCTTTAACATCAATGACCGATTGAAGTATTTTGTGGTATTTGTGGATGAGTCTCTTTATCTTCTCAGATGGTAAAGCTGCCCATTCCTCTTGGCAAAAAGCCTCCAGTTCCTGGAAATTCTTGGGCTGTCTTGCATGGACTGCACGTTTGGGATCTCCCCAGAGTGGCTCAATAATATTGAGGTCAGGAGACTGAGATGGCCATTCCAGAACCTTCAATTGATTCTGCTGTAGCCAATGACAGGCTGACTTGGCCTTGTGTTTTGGATCATTGTCATGTTGGAATGTCCAAGTACATCCCATGCGCAGCTTCCTGGCTGATGAATGCAAATGTTCCTCCAGTTTTTTTCTATAACATACTGCATTCATCATGCCATCAATTTTGACCACATTTCCTGTGCCTTTGTAGCTCACACATCCCCAAAACATCAGTGATCCACCTCCATGTTTCACAGGCCTTGTTGACTTCTCTCGAAATGTAGAGTTTATGGTTGTGGCTAAAAAGGTCAATTTTGGTATCGTCACTCCAAATGACTTTGTGCTAGAGGATTTGAGGAAGCCCATCTTTCTTCAATTGCCTCCTTATTGTGCATCTTGAAACAACCACTCCACATGTTTTCAGAGAGTCCTGAAGTTATTTGTGGGTTTTTCTTTGCATCCCAAAAATTTTCCTGGCAGTTGTGGCTGAAATTTTAGTTGGTCTACCTAACCGTGGTTTGGTTTCAACAGAACCCCTCATTTTTCACATCTTGATTAGAGTTTGAACACTGCTGATTGGCATTCTCAATTCCTTGGATATCTTTTTATATCCTTTTCCTGTTTTATACAGTTCAACTACCTTTTCCTGCAGATCCTTTGACAATTCTTTTGCTTTCCCCATGACTCAGAATCCAGAAACATCAGTGCAGCACTGGATGAAAGATGCAAGGTTCTGTCAGGAGTCCAGAAACTCATTGACCTTTTATACACACACATTAATTACAAGCAAACAGATCACAGGTGAGGATTATTATTATTATTATTATACAGTATTTATATAGCACCAACAGTTTACGCAGCGCTTTACCATAAAGAAGGGACACAGTACAATTACAATACAGTTCAATACAGAAGGAATAGGAGGGCCCTGCTTGTGGAGCTTACAATCTAAAGGGAGGGGGAGGTGGTACAAAAGGTAATGGCTGCAGGGGATGATCTGATAGAGGTGACTCAAGCACAGTTTTTAGGTGGAGGTGGGGTAGGCTTCCCTGAATAAGTGAGTTTTCAAGGACTGCCTAAAGGCGGCCAGGGTGGGGGCTGACCGGACATTCTGGGGCAAGATGGTTACCTTTAATAGCCATTCAAACCCCTTTTTTTTCAACTTGTGTGCATGTTATCAGGCCAAAATCACCAGGGTATGTAAACTTTTGATCAGGGTCATTTGGGTAGTTTCTGTTGTCATTATGATTTAAAAAGTGTAAACACAGTTGATTGATAATAAATGGCTTCAGCCAAACACTAACCATGAATGAAAGCAATGTTTTTGTGTTCTCATTCATATTCTCTAAAAAATGGCCAAGAAATCATAAATTCTGCCAGGGTGTGTAAACTTATGAGCACAACTGTATATAAATAGTAAGAGAGGGAGGTCAGACAATATTGGCACCATAAAGAATGATGAAGGGAATCTGGTTACAAAGGACGGAGAGATGGCAAAGGTTTTGAATTTATTCTTCTCTTCAGTCTTCACAAGGGAAATGAGGGGGCTTCAGTAACCAAAACTGCAATGTTTATCCTCATGACACGTCACAGGAGGCACCCTCATAGTTAACAGAGGATAGAATTAGAAATAGACTTGAAAAATTTAACATTAATAAGTTACCGGGACCAGATGGCTTGCACCCGAGTGTCCTTAAGGAACTCGGTCAAGTAATTGTCAGACCATTGTTCATAATTTTTACAAACAATTTACTGACTGGTATGCTACCAGCTGATTGGAGAAAAGCCAATGTAGCACCAATATTTAAAAAAGGACCAAGATATCCCTGGGAACTACAGACCAATTAGCCTAACATCAATAGTATGAAAGCTCCTGCAGGTGATCATATGGGATTATATACAAGATTTTAGTAATGAAAATGGTATCATTAGCATAGGATTAACAGCTCAATCTCAGTATTTGCAGATGATACTAAGCTAAGCAGGGCAATAATTTCTCTGCAGGATGTGGAAACCTTGCAAGAAGATCTGAACAAAATAAATTATACACTTGCCGACCAGCCACTGCACTTATACTGCGGCAAGTTGGCTCCCCTTTACCCAAAATATGTAGAAGAATACATATTGGCCTAAACCAATGAATACATTTGTTTTTTTATATATATATTACTCTTCCGTTCACTGACAGATGCAGCCTTCTTATGACACGTGGGGTTATGCTCATATCACTAGGAGTAGACTAGGCAAAAATAAAACAAAAGCATAGGTTGGCCCCTCCCAGGGGGCCGCCCTCACCTTAGCATATGATCCCCCTGCTCTGCATAGCACATCAGTTTTAATTTGCCTAGTGCAAGGAGTAGACCTGGTTCCCTATGGGATCTGTGGTCTCCTGAAGTTTTTTTCTGATGAAGACTGCTATCAAGAAGCTGGCTGGTGGTATAGAGGATATCTAGAATCCAAAAACTTTCCCCAGTCCAGCCGACACTTTGCTAGCTACCCTTAGCTGGGGCCCGCCGCATAGCGCCCGTTCCGTGCGGGCGGCCAGTGGCTGAAACCCACTAGAGCCTAGTGACTGATGTGTTCCTGTCCAGGGGCCTGGCCAGCAGCATGCCTCTCTATGGGGAGGTAAGTCTGCTCCGGGTGGCTATCCACTGCGCCTGTCGGATTGGTGAGTAGACCCCTCTTCTGTCCTAGGGGCGCGGAGAGTGGGCACCTGGGCAGCTTCTGTGGTAGCCGGCCGGTGGGGGCCTGTTAATGGGGCGCTTCTGGGCGGTACCCCTTTGAGGATTATCTCCCCCCCACTCCCCCTCCCCCCCCCCCCCCCGCAGTACCGCACCTTGCACTGACCGTTCGGAGCGCTGCATTAAGCGGTTCGCCGCCTTTCGCTGTGGATCACCGTTCCTTCGTCCGCCATCCGCACCATTTTTTATAAGCTCTGCTTGTGTTGATGGCAGTGTCCATTGTTTGGTAGCCCATGTGGTTGTCAGCCTGTCCTATGGCGGCCTCCAGTGGTCGTTCTTGGATGTTACAGGAAGTGATATAAACGGCAGTACTACCTCCGGTTTCACTTGGACAATGTGGCTGGCAGACGACGGTGCAGACTCTTGTAGTACAGTGGAATTGCTCATTCCGGTCACAGTGCTGAGGCATTTAAAACAGCAAGTATAGCTGGCTCTCCCTGGGTGCTGGTAGCAGTGGGTGCAATCCTCCCGAGTCTCCCTGGCTGATTGGTGGGGTAGAGGTGGTGGTCACACAGTGGGGGTGCCGGAAGGCTGGGATGTCAGAGGTCGGCAAGGCTATGGCAGGTGTACCTGCGGATCAACAATCCACCCTGGGAACCTTGGTGTCCTTGGAACAGCTGAGGGCGGTATTTGGGGAGTTCTTTCCCCGGGTGGGGGACTCGGTTTCGGGGGGCCCCAAAAAACGCCCACCCCCCCTTATTCCTCAGGGGAGGATTCGGATCCAGAAAGCACCTCAGTGGTCACACCTGTGGACCTATCAGAGGGTGAACTGCCCTCAGAAGGCGAAGGTGATCAGGAGGCTTCTTTTTCACGTGATAAAGCGATAGTGGCCGCTCTGATCACTGATATCCGCGACTCCATGCGGCTTGACCAAGCAGGAGAGTCGCATGAGTCCACATATATTTGTGGATCACTTACCCTTATGATCAGTTGTTGGAACAGCAGAAGAAGAGTACTTTCCTTCCAGAGCCAAAGCGGCTGGATTTTCGCCGTAGGCAGGGCCCTGTTTCTTCAGGTCAGAAGACGTTTTTTCGGGCACCCGGCTCAGCGGGTAAGGGCTTCAAGTCCGGTAAGGCTTCCGCTGGGCCCAGTAAAAGGCCCTGGCAGCACAAGTCCAAATAGAGAAGGATAAATCAACCTCTGTATGATGGGTTGCCCCCGCCCGACTCACGGGTGGGGGGCCGGTTGCTGGGGTTCGCAGACAGATGGACTGCCCGCATCACCGATCGGTGGGTACTGGAGGTGGTGTCCTCCAGGTACAGGATAGAATTAATCTCTCTTCCCCCAGAAAGGTTCTTCCCTTCAAACTTGAGACTCCCTCAGGGGCGTCGGGAGGCGCTTCTAGGCGCCGTTCGGGCGCTTGCCGAACAGGGGGTGATTGTACTGGTACCCATGGTGGAACAATTTCACGGGTTTTACTCAAGCCTCTTTGTGGTGCCCAAAAAGGGTGGTGTCAGGCCAGTTCTGGACCTGAAGGCATTAAACAGCTTCGTAAAGATGAAGAGATTCAGGATGGAGTCCATCTGCTCAGTCGTGGCCGCCCTGCACCAGGGGGAATTCATGGCGTCCCTGGATATCAGGGACACGTATCTCCATGTTCCAGTTTGTCACAGTCACCAGCGTTTTCTGCGCTTCACAGTGGGGGACCTGCATTACCAGTTTGTGGCACTTCCCTTCGGGTTGGCTTCATCTCCCCGAGTGTTCACCAAGGTGGTGGCCCAGATGCTATCACTGCTGAGACAGAGAGGTATCGCGGTAGTAGCATACCTCGATGATTTACTCCTGAGAGCAGAGTCTGCTGCGGCTCTGGAGGAGAACGTGTCAATCACGGTGTCCACGTTAGAGGAGTTCGGTTGGCTAATCAACCTGCAGAAGTCATCGTTGACTCCATCCTGCCGGCTGGAATACCTGGGTCTGATTCTGGACATGGGGCAGGCAAGGGTGTTTTTACCACCAAACAAGCTCCTGACACTTCAGGCAGCAGTGCGAACCCTGTTATCACGCCAGTGGTCCTCCTTACGGTGCTGTATGCGAGTGTTGGGGCTCATGGTGTCGGCTTTCGAAGCGATACCTTATGCCCAGAGTCACACTAGGCTCCTGCAGAAGGTGATTTTGTCGCAATGGGACAAATCTCCCCTATCCCTAGACAGACTGATCAGGTTGGATCATCAGTCCCGAGGATCCTTGATTTGGTGGATTCGGGCTCCAGCCCTAAAGTTGGGAAAATGTTTTCTCCCCCTCAATTGGTCGATAGTAACGATGGACGCCAGCCTATCGGGCTGGGGAGGGGTCCTGGGTCAGTTCTCTGCCCAGGGTCGTTGGTCAGTGCAGGAAGCTTGCCTTCCAATAAATGTACTGGAACTGAGAGCGATCAGACTTTGTCTGTCCCGTTGGTCGGAAAGGCTGCGAGGCCTCCCTGTCCGGATTCAGTCAGACAGTGCCACGGCGGTGGCATATGTTAACCATCAGGGCGAAACAAGATGCTCGGCAGCAGCCGCGGAGGCGGCTCTGATCCTTCGGTGGGCAGAACTTCACGTGCCAGCTCTCTCTGCAATCTACATCCCAGGCGTGGAAAACTGGCAGGTGGACTTTCTCAGCCGCCGGACTCTGGATCAGAGGGAATGGTCCCTACATCCAGAAGTGTTCCGCCAGATTTGCCTCAAGTGGGGCACGCCAGAGATAGACCTCATGGCCTCCAGGTTCCATCACAAGGTGCAGACCTTTGTGTGCAGAACAAGAGATCCGTTGGCGGTCGCCTCGGATGCGCTGGTAGCACCCTGGGGTCGGTATCAGCTACTGTACATCTTTCCTCCTTTAAAGCTTCTACCGCGGGTTTTGCGCTGGATAGAAGCAGAGGGAATCACGACAATCCTGGTAGCTCTGGATTGGCCTCGGCGTCCTTGGTACGCCGACGTGGTGCGGATGGTGTCGGACGTTCCGTGGCATCTTCCGCTTCGCGGAGACCTACTGTCTCAGGGGCCCATCTTGCACCCTGCTTTACCCTCGCTGGCTTTGACGGCTTGGCTATTGAGTCCCAGGTGTTAAGGGATAGGGGTGTCTCGGACTCCGTGATTCCTACTATGATTGAAGCACATAAAGGTACTTCACGTAAGATTTATCATAGGACCTGGAAGGCCTATATTACCTGGTGCGAGGCAGGGGTTGGAACCCCCGCTCTTATATAGTGTCCAGAGTACTGACTTTTTTGCAGCAGGGACTGGACAAGAGCCTGGCGTTAAGTACGCTTAAGGGTCAGATTTTGGCCCTGGCGGTTCTTTTTCAATGGCCCTTGGTGTCTCATTCGTTGATCCATACATTTGTACAGGGTGTATGTCATGTGGCTCCTCGGATACGGTCGTCCTTGGTGCCGTGGGATTTGAATCTGGTGCTTTCTGTGCTGCAGAAACCACCATATGAAAAGATTAGGGACATTCCATTGCAACTGTTGTCGCAGAAAGTGGCTTTTCTGGTTGCTGTCACATCCGCTAGGCGGGTGTCTGAGTTGGCAGCATTATCCTGCAAGTCACCTTACTTGGTCCTTCATAAGGACAAGGCGGTTTTGCGACCTTCCCCTTCGTTTTTTCTGAAGGTGGTTTCTACTTTTCATTTGAATAAGGATATTGTTCTTCCCTCATTGTGCCCGCACCCGTCGCATCCCAAAGAGGTTGAACTGCATTCTTTGGATGTGGTGAGGGCTTTGCGGGTGTATTTGATTTCTACAGCTTCTTTTCGGAAGTCTGATTCTTTATTTGTGCTGACTGAAGGATCGCGCAAAGGCATGGCGGCCTCGTCAGCTACCATTTCTCGTTGGATCAGGAAGACCGTGACTCATGCATATGAGGTTCGGGGCAAGGTTCCCCTGTTTCCAGTCACGGCTCATTCCACCAGTGCAGTTAGTACTTCCTGGGCGTGTAGACACCAGGCTTCGGTGTCTCAGGTGTGCAAAGCAGCTACTTGGGCCTCAGTGCACACGTTTACTAAGTTTTACAAAATTGATGTTTCAGCATCTTCGGATGCTGCCTTTGGCCGCAAAGTATTACAAGCGGCAGTGAGGCGTGGATGGCGCCGCCTGAGAGGGCTTTTTTTGCTGGGTACAGTTGTTATAGTTTGCCCACCCCTCTTTATTGGCACAGTTTTGGGATGTCCCCATCTGTCATAAGAAGGCTGCGTCTGTCAGTGAACAGAAGAGTAAAAGAGATTTTATTATAACTCACCGTAAAATCCTTTTCTCTGAGTTCACTGACAGATGCAGCACCCACCCCTCTGTTGAGTTTGTACGGCTTGTTACGAACTGATGTGCTATGCAGAGCAGGGGGATTATATGCTAAGGTGAGGACGGCCCCCTGGGAGGGGCCAACCTATGCTTTTGTTTTATTTTTGCCTAGTCTACTCCTAGTGATATGAGCATAACCCCACGTGTCATAAGAAGGCTGCATCTGTCAGTGAACTCAGAGAAAAGGATTTTATGGTAAGTTATAATAAAATCCCTTTTTTTTGGATATGTATTATAACAGAAAGTAAAAAAAAAATGTTTTTTATTCAAAACTGTCACTATTTTTTGTTTATAGCGCCAAAAGAAAGCTCTATTTGCGGGAAAAAAAGGGCGTCAATTTTGTTTGGGTACAGTGTTGCATGACCGCGCAATTGTCAGTTAAAGCGACGCAGTGCCGTATCGCGAAAAATGGCCTGGTCAGGAAGTGGGTAAATCCTTCCGGGGCATAAGTGGTGTATGGGGTGGGCAACTACATGGCAAATTAGGTTTAATGTAGAAAGATGTAAAATAATGCATTTGGGTGCCAGAAATATGAATGCAATTTACTCACTAGGGGGAAAGCACTGGGGGAATCTAGGATGGAAAAGGGACCTGCGGGTCTTAGTAGAAGACATTCTCAGCAATGGCATGCAATGCCAAGCTGCTGCAAGCAAAGCCAACAGAATATTGGCATGCATTAAAAAGGGGATTAACTCCAGAGATAAAACAATATTTCTCCCACTCTACAAGACTCTGGTCTGGCTGAACCTGGAGTATGCCATCCAGTTCTGGGCTCCAGTCCTCAGGAAGGATGTGCTGGAACTGGAGAGGGTCCAGAGAAGGGCAGCAAAGCTAATTAAGGAACTGGAGAACCTTCGTTATGAGGAAAGATTATGAGCACTTAACTTATTCTCAATGGAGAAGAGATGCTTGAGAGGGGATATGATTTTAATGTAGAAATACCGTACTGGTGACCCCACAATAGGGATAAAACTTTTCTATGCAAGATGCAAGGGAACATAAAAAGGCATGCGGCCATTCACTAAAATTAGAAGAAAAGCGGGTTTTTTTTTAATTCTTTTATTATTTTGGCAAAGCATCTCATAAACAACAGATCAAGTCAACTATACATCTCGCCACGCTTAACAAAAAAACCGAGCGGCAACATTTAAGTGACATACACCAGAAACCGGTTACAGACAAGACCCATGCCTAGATTTGTTAACAGCTTCTGTATAGCTTTACATATACAATACTAATGTTATAAGGTATTCAGCGCAGACCATAAAAACACACACAAATGAACAAAGAAAAATGTCTGGCAGCTGAACGCTACAAGGATAATTTGCTGAGCCTCGATGTAATACAAATCAATAAATCAGTGCAGCACCATATAAAAATAATGTCCTTCTACCCATGAATATAGTCCAATGAGACAGGAGGCAACCTCCGTGAAATGGATGCTAGACATCCAACACACAGTGTAAAAGGTGAATCCACCACAGACAGCACTAGCCTCTCACTGCCTCTCACCTCATAGATTTGACCTACAAAATTCACACAGCAAAATTTCACCTCCTGAAGTATGGTCCTCCAGCACTCGGGTAAATATGGTGAAAGTACCAACAGAGCATGTATAAAAAGAATAGAAAAGATCTAATACGCTCCGTATGCACATTTTATTCAATAAAAGATTTAAAATGTTACTCACATAAAAAGCACTTAAGCCAAGTGCTAGCGTGATCGCTTGTAAACAAAGTCGGCGTTTCAAACCACAAAACTGTCCGCAGGTGATACCAAACGTGACTCCTCCCCCATACAGGTTACGTTCGTAGGCGAGACTTTGTTAGCGAGCTTGCATATACAATAACCTCTATAATTAGCAAAACCATGGGGCCTAGAAGGCCCAGGATTACACATATCCATGATCAAAATGTAGTTCCAACTAAGAAAATGAAATGCATCAAGAGAAAAGAACAAACAGATATACTAGCATTTCTAACTTAAAAATAAGTAACTGAAAAGCACATATCTTCTGAAAAATCTATCACTCTTCCAAGAGGTAAACAGCCTCCTGAGTATGAAATCGGGACAGTTGCCCAGTTTAACTCATTGGGGACTCCGAGCTGACAACTTCCTGCAGGTAAGCCTCCGTACCTGTGAAGTATCTCCATGGCCTCCACTTGTCCCTAAATTGTTCTTCCGTATTATAGAGTGTAGCTGTCAGTTCCTCCATACGGTGGATATGATTAATTTTAGAGTACCACAGGACTCTGGTCTGGGGTTGAGGTTGCCTCCACAATGTCGGAACACAAGCCCTCGTGGCAAGAAGAAAAGCGGTTTAACCTTAAACTGCATAGAGGGTTCTTTACGGTAAGATTGGGGAGCATGTGGAATTCTCTTCCACAAGTAGTGGTTTCAGCAGGGAGTATCGATAACTTCAAAAAACTATTAGATGGGCACCTAAAAGACCACAACATACAGGGATATAAAATGTAATATTGACATAAAAGCACACACACGGGTTAGACATGATGGACTTGTCTGTATCTTTTTTTCAACCTCACCAACTATGTAACTATAATGTAAACACATGCAGATTTTAAAGTGTATGTAAAGGCAATTTTTTTTTTAAGTTCCGAAGATTCACCCCCTATTTGTACTGGTGACCATTGTCACTGAAACTGAAAGTGGAGGAAATCCAAAGCTCCAGAGTTGTTACTAGAACTGTAGAAAATAAATTACCCTCAGTTTGGGGAGATTTCCGCTCAATTCTTGTAGCATCTCTGGGACAGAAAAGAAAGAAAATCTCCCCAGTGGGACACCGATTGCAAAAACCAACCCAGTAAGATTCTGAATCCTTCCCTGCTCTACCCAGAACTAAAATGGCTTACTGTGCCTTATGGTAAATCTGGCCTTGTTTTTATTGTCCTGAACCCTGGAAAGTAGCCATAGAGATAAAATTTGTATCTTTAGTGGGAAGCAAGCATCCATCGGTATTCCCAGCTTATCGCCTAGTCAACTTAGCAACAGTCCCTACAATTGTCAGTCCACGCCTCTTAATTGTCAAAATAGGAAACAAGCTTGAAAATTATAGACTCTGGGGTATAGGCTGGTACCCTTCAAGACTGAACACTGGCAACGTTTTTGAGATACTCACCTTGATACTTCTAGCCCTTATTTAGGTTCATGTTCACATTTGGCCCAGATATGAGCATTTGTGCTACAAAAAAACAAGCCCAGGTTTCACATTAAAGTGGAGTTCCACTCGTTTTGGGGTTTATTAAAAGTCAACAGCTACAAAAAGTGTAGCTGCTGACTTTTAATAAACAGTAACTTACCTGTCTCCCGATTCAGCGATGGCTGCGTCCGAAGCCTCGCTCGTCTCACCCTCCTCCCGACGGCCCCGCCATTCCCAGTGTGGGCACCCAGCCTGGCTTCACGGCCGGGCACGCACTGTGCATGCGCGAGTCACGCTGCGCATTCCTAGTGGCCAGGCAATCTTCTGGGACCTGTGACGTGTCCCAGAAAATTGCCAGGAGGGAAAGGCAGCCTAGGAGGAGAGGAGGAGTCGCCTAGGCGGCCCAGAGGCGGAAGGTGGAAGAGGGACAGGAAGTCCCTCTGAAACCTGGGGACACACTCCCCCCAAAAAAAAAAATTACATGCCGAATGTGGCATGTAAGGGGGCGAGGAGTGCTTAAAGCAGAAGTTCCATTTTTGGATGGAACTCCGCTTTAAGGGACCTTTCACACAGGTGATCCGCCCGGTGGACTCTGCTTTGCTCAGCGGGGGATCGATCCACTGATCCCCGCTGAGCAGGTGGATGACAGGTCCGTCTCCGCTCACTGTGCTGAGACGGACCTGTCAGAGCCTCGCTCTCCTCTATGGGGAGATTGGATGAAAACGAACCGCCTGTCCATTTTCCGATTCCATCCGATCCTCCATGGATGAAAAATAGGGTCACCATCCGTCTGAATTTCACAGACAGGATCGGATCATATAGCGGCGGGTGTCAGCGGACATGTCACCGCTGACATCCACCACTCCATAGGAGTGAATTGAGCGTCCGATCAGGTCCGCCTGAAAAACTGACAGGCGGACCTGATTGGAAAGCCCGTGTGAAAGGGGCCTAATGGTAAACATTTTTTTCTTTTGGGAAAGGCTGTGTTGGAGCATTTAGCACCCTGGTCAAGCATATATTGCCAGCTGCACTCAACATTCTTGGGCATCTTTACACTTTAGCACTTTCATATGAAGACCCATTTCTGATTTGTGTGTAGAAATGGGCAAAAATAGCCTTAGAATTTTAAAATGATGCTGCTGATACCAAGCATTTCTCGAGGTTGTCAGCAATAACAAGCACTTCAGGCATCTGGAAGTGGTCACTATTCACACTAATAGGGCTGATTCTTTCCTTTGTTCAAAGAATCCACACTTGTGTCGCAGTCACAATTGATGTACCAGTGCTCAGATGTCTTGTTCGAAGATGTCTCAATGTCTCCTCACCTATTGCTAAATCTCATCCTGGCAAGTTTGTATATTTAGTGCAAATTTACATTTAGTGTATATTAACAGTTATTTTATATATGTTGTGTATATTTCTTATTTACAGCTCAGTTTCCAGGTTTGCAAAGTAAAATGCGGATTGTGCTCCGAGTAGAAGTTGAGGCTGTGAAGTTCTTAAAGGAGGAGCCACTTCGCTTGGATGGTCTACTGAAGAGATGCAAGACAGTCACTGACATGCTGGCTCATATTCGCAAGTAGGATGAATTTTAAAAAAATTTGAAACCATAAACTAATTTTAAATACAAGTTTGATAAACCGCTCGTCAGGTGGATGTCTCAAAAACGTGCGCATATTTGCCCCGCATATTTGCCTTAGTGAATGACAACTTTTTTTTTTAATATTATTTACTGTATAGTCACGTACAATTTTTTCTACTCAATATTTACTGTAAAGTCACACAAAATAACAACATATACAAACATCTTAGAGCGTTAGAAAAGCTTGGACAGCTACATATTTTACAGAAAGAATAAGCACATGTCCAAGGAGCATAACCAGCTATTTATCTGAAGTCATTACTGGGAAAACATTATTGTTATTATTATACAGGATTTATATAGCATCAACAGTTTGCGCAGGGGCTTACAACATGAGGGCATACAGAACAGTTACAGTACAATTCAATACAAGAGGAAACTGAGAGCCCTGCTTGTGAGAGCTTGCAATCTAAAAGGAAGGGTCAAGTAATACAAAAGGTAATAACTGTGGGGGGATGAGCTGATGCAGAAAATAAAAGTACAGTTGTTAGGTGGAGGCAGGATAGGCTTCTCCAAAGGGAAGGGTTTTTAGGGATCATCTAGAGGTGGACAGAGTAGGTTAGTAGTAGAGTAGTGTTATTAAAAATTACCTTTCCCTTTCAATCTGCCGCACTGTAATTTTCTGTAAAATGCAATGCAATATGGTTACCTAGAGGCACTCTGTACAAAGATGGTGTACAGAACCCCCCCCAAGAAATTTCATTTCATGCTTGTGTTTGACTTACTTATTTTCTCAGAAGTCTGCACTAAGATACAATTAAAATTTTGGGAATCCCCTGCAACAAAAATATATTTTTTGGTGAGAAACACCCAAAGGGAAATCACATCTAAAGGGAGGCAGACCCAGCAATTTTCTTCAATAAAGCTCTGCAGGTGCATCAGCTGATTGATAATTATAAAACCACGGCAACATAAATGTATTAAACATAATTCTTTGTAAAAAGTCCAGAAAAAAAGTCCAAGTGCTCTATTCGTGCATAGTGATGAACACAAACAAAACTGTGTTAAGGTGCTCAGGAGGTGCAATCCCCATATAAAATCCACGCCTCTTACCAGAGATCTATGATCTCAAATTATAAAGATCTAACTTGCTCCTGTAAAGAGAGCCACTGCTCTTATCCATGGATTTAGCAAACAAGGTATAATCCCATCAGTGAATCCCAGTGCTGGGGTTACCGCAGGTGATATCCAATGGGCCAGGCAAAGCAAGCAGATAAATAGCTCCCCACATAAATATCACATAAAAGCAGAAGAAGCTTCATGGTGTAGTATATCCGCAAAGGTTTATTGTAAAAACGTAATGCACCTACAATTGTAAAACCATATAAACACAGTTAAAACACTCAACATGAACGGTCGCGGTCCTCGCCAGCAGACCCATGCATTATAATGTCACAGATGTGGCTCCATCTGATGTGTTTTCTTCTAATAGGCGTCCTCTGGGAACGATATATATATATTGTTAAAATCCTTGCAATGTACATTGATCGAAACCCATTGACCCTCAAATTATAGAGAGATCAACAGCAGCATACAAGGAACAAGGATGGTAATTTTGTTGTCTCCAGTGAGGAGACCTGGATGCAGTCTGGAAGTCTCCATAGTCTGACTTTAACCTGATTGGTGAGTTTGCCTCCAAAGGGGACTTTGAAATACTGTGTGTGCTGTGGCTGGAACAATGAAAGCCAATGGAAGTGAACTTCATATTTCTAGTGTGTGCTATGCAGATACAGAGGCCTATGCATGTATTGCAAAAAATGAAGTTGGAGTAGATGAAGACATATATTCTCTCTTCATTGAAGATTCTGCCAGACAAACTTGTAATACCACTGGCACTGATCACACCGCTGGAAGTGGGGATTTCCTGCTAGATGACTACACAAACCACATATTCTAGTGACCTCCATTGACGGATGACGCGAAGATCATAGCAGGGTTCTGGCTGTTTCATACGGCCCTTGATTCCTTGTATGCTGTTGTTGACCTCTCTATAATTTGAGGGTCAATAGGTTCCGGTAAGCCGCCCCCCCGCCCCACAGAGGTGACTAGTGTGCATGTCAACAAAGGTGGAGTTACTCCTTAAGCAATAGAAAGTATTTTGTTAGGTTTGAATAGTAGAGAGAGGATAGATGTTCTACCATGTCGTTATTGCTGTCTTTACCAAAAAAATCCCCACATTTACTGCCTATTTAATGGGTGTCAGAACAGGAACAGAAAACAGATACAGATGATAAAAACACATTATTTTAGATTATAGAAAGTTTAGAAACTTTGTATACTTCCTCTACTACTAGGTGAGTAATGGGTGTGGACCAAGTAGATGTTTTGCATGTTCAAAGACACCTGATATACACATGCTTGTTTGGGGTCTGTGACTTACAAAGTAGTAAGTATTACAGGTTCACTAAGGAGGATCATGTAATTGCTGCTGACATACCAGGATTGTGGAGTAAATCTTTTCAGACATTTGAACTATAGAATACTGAGAGTATGAAGTAGAGTCTTCCCTAGACTTTTAAAGCTTAAAAAGGGGTCAGTCCACTAAAATGTGGTATTTTAGTTCTAGGTGGTAGGCCAAGTTGCCCCTGGCTTCCTGTACCTTTGATACTCTCAACAGTGAGATGGTCCTGCCATCAAAACCAGTCCTGCTCCAGTACACCTGGGAGGTTTAAGTGTTTCTGACCATCTTTGTGTGTTTTAGCTCCTCCTGTTGCATTCTCCTTAGAAATCATCATAAAAAGAAAAAAGCAAAAACAAATGAAGCACGGATTTGTTAAATAGGAAGCAAATACTTGCCAGTCAGGCACTTTCAAACACAGAGATTCCTCTCTCATGGGTGATGATCTTCTCCCAGGCATCCAAAACAAACACCATAGCCTAGCATCCTTTATTCAGAGATTAAACTTTTTGCAGCTCTCTATGCCCCAGGCCTGACTGCAGGTTCAGCTTTTTACAGTGAGCGAAAAAAGTATTTGATCCCCTGCTGATTTTGTACATTTGCCCACTGACAAAGAAATGATCAGTCTATAATTTTAATGGTAGCTTTATTTTAACAGTGAGAGACAGAATAACAACAAAATTCAGAAAAACGCATTTCAAAAAAGTTATAAATTGATTTGCATTTTATTGAGTTAAATAAGTATTTGACCCCTTCGCAAAACATGACTTAGTACTTGGTGGCAAAACCCTTGTTGGCAAACACAGAGGTCAGATGTTTCTTGTAGTTGGCCACCACGTTTGCACACATCTGAGGAGGGATTTTGTCCTACTCCTCTTTGCAGATCCTCTCCTAGTCATTAAGGTTTCCAGGCTGACATTTGGTAACTTGAACCTTCAGCTCCCTCCACTTATTTTCTATATGATTAACCACTTCCATACCGGCCTGTAGTCATATGATGCCTGCAGGAACACTCTCCCATCCTGGGTGGGCATCATATGACGTCCTCTGTTTCTCGCTGCGGGCCCCCAGCAGCGATCGGGGATAAGGCGTGTCCCTCGGGACACAACCCATCCCCGATCAGGGTAAAGAACCAATGAAACTTTGGAGATCCCGGTCACGGCGCTTAGCACAGCGATTGGGGAGGAGGTGTGTCCCTCAGACACAGCCCATCCCTGATCACATGACGCCGTTTCTGGGTTCTCCTCCTCAGTGTGTGAGGATGAGACCAGGAGAAAAACATACACTACAGTGCCCGATCTACCCCCAAATAAAGAGGACCTGTCACAGCCCATCTGAGTACCTGTCACAGCCCATCAGAGTACCTGTCACAGCCCATCAGAGTACCTGTCACCAGCCCCAGAGTACCTGTCACCAACATCAGAGTACCTGTCACGAGCCCCAGAGTACCGGAATACCTTTCACCAGCCCATCAAGAGTACCAGAGTACCTGTCACCAGCCCATCAGAGTACCCGAGTACCTGTCACCAGTCCATCAAGAGTACCTGAGTACCTGTCACCAGTCCATCAAGAGTACCCGAGTACCTGTCACCAGCCCATCAGAGTACCCAAGTACCTATCTCCAGCCCATTGGAGTACCTGGGTAGCTATCTCCAGCTCATGAGAGTACCCGAGTACCTGTCATCAGCACATCAGAGTACCTGTCACCAGCCCATCAGAGTACCCGAGTACCTGTCACCAGCTGGGGTGTTTTCTTTTCAAAATGGGGTCATTTTGTGGGTAATTCCACTGTCCTGGTGCTCCAGGACCTTCCTAAGTTTCATAGGTAGGAATGAAATTAGATGTGTAATTTATGCTCCTAGAATGCCCAAAGGTACTTCTTCAATGTTGAACCTCTCTATGTGGCCAGGTTGTGTAAAAGTCTCACACATGTGGTATTGCCATACTCAGGAGGAGTAGCAGAATGTAATTTGGGGGGGGGGGGGTAATTTTGCTATGTACATGCTGTGTTAGAAAAAAATTGAATAAATTGACAACTTTGTGTAAAAAAAAAAATGACCTGTTCAAAAGACTCATAAAGACTGCATGTTGGACCTCTCTATGTTGCCACGCTTGTAAAAGTCTCACACGTGCTATCCCGTCCACTGCTCTAGCTCCTAGCTCCTTCTGTTCTGCCAGTTTACAAATTACCAGAGGAGTGCAGGCAGGGAGAAGCTCACAGATTATTAGACAAATCTGTGTGCAAAGTAACCTGTACTATCTTGTGCTGTGGTTACATAACACACACCCAACTATTGATTGGCAGATGGGTGTGTGTTATGTAAAATAGACTGAGCATCATAGAAGGCTGGATGTCTGTGGGATAGACAAGCTATTTCACTGACGGGGAATTACAGATGACCTCTGTAGAACTCCTCCCATCATCACTACACTATACTAGCTAAGGAGAACTGTTGGATGGGATTACAGACCCCAATCACAACTACATGGTAGGAAAATAATAATTTCAGTTATTATGTTTATTACCATGTGTAACTTTCAGGTATTTATAAGAGGATTTACTAAAATATGTATGTTGCCTTAGTTGCACTTTAAGGACCAGAAGGATTTACCCCCTTAATGACCAGGCCATTTTTTGCTATACGGCACTGCGTTGCTTTAACTGACAATTGCATGGATGTGCGACGTTGCACCCAAAACAAAATGTATGTCCTTTTTTCCCACAAATAGAGCTTTCTTTTGGGGGTAGTGCAGACTCACCGCTCTAGGGCAGCACGGCTCGTGTGGATCTGGTGTGCTGGCTCACAAAGACAAGTGCAGGCTGATGAAGCAATCAAATAGAAACAGCCAAAGGTTGAAAGTAAAATAGTGAAAAGCCCGCGCTCACAAATAAATTATTATATAAGAGAAATATAAATAAAAAAAAGGGGGTGAACATAAAACCAAATGTCCAAAGAGTATTAAAATGTTAATTGTTAGATATGGGCAGCTCGCAAAAAAACAACTGATCCAATTGTGTAAAACAAGTCTAAAAAATATTTGCAGCGCCCCTAGAAAATAATGAAGGAATAGTAATTATAGCCGCATGATCTTGTATGGATGGTGAGTCCGCTGAAGAAATACAGATAATGGATTATGTCTTATTAATACTCCACTAATAAATGTAAAATATGTGACAGTTCCAAAACCATAAGTCCTATGAGAATATAACAAGGCAACAGGGTATATGATGAATCCAAAATAAAGTATGGGTGTACTCTTACCAGAAGCCCTAAGGCTATGCGCGAATGGTCAAATGATGGACCCACGGATGGTCATCTGTTGTCATCAGGATCCAATTAAGCAGTATGCTAAGATCCAGTGGTTGGTTCCAAAGGGGTGTTTAGAAGCGATGTCATCCGTCCAAGGAGCCAAGGGTATGTTGAGATGGATCCTTATCCAGGTGGGTGGTCCCGCTGTCTCCAGGTGGATCTTCCTCAGGTAGTGGGTTGCACTCAGAGTATTTGGATGAAAAAATAAAAAGCGCAATAGTGTAATACTGCATACAAAAGTGTTTATTGCGCCAAATGGAATAAAATGATACTCACAATATAATAAGTAAAAACAGAGCTCTTCAAATAAATGTGACAAAGG
>BLSH010032311.1:137689-153215 GCA_018402905.1 Glandirana rugosa
CTCTGTCCACACCTCCCCCACACAGGGAAGGGAGGTTAGTCGAGAGTCTCAAGAGGAGTGACTCGAAACGTCTCACAGTAAAGACCAGAGGCAGGGGAAAAAAAAAACTTGAGAGTGTGTTCGAAATTTTATAGACCTGAACCTACATGTCTCTTCTGACGTCTATTCGTACAAGTTGAATACATCTCCTAAAGAAAGTCGAGACACATAGTGGACTCCGATCAATGAAGTGACCCACATACATTCCCAAATGTTGGTGAAATTGATATGAAACATTTTTTTTTTTGGAATTACATTAACAAATTTTTTTTGTGAAATTCACAAAAAAACATCTAATAACAATTTATTTTGATACGTAAAAATGGCGCGCCCCCTGGTGGCCAAATGCGAATCGCCGCTTATTTACGGCGATTCGCGCAGGGCTCCCCGACTGCCGCCGTGAAAAGACGGCGCGCGGTCGGGAAGCAGTTAAAGGTGCTTTACACACATAAGCAGCACATTTACATTATAAGTAAAAATGCATAGTTTTATTTAACAATAATCTACAAAAAAACACTTAAAGTGTTTTTTTTAAACAATTACATTAAGGTTTTTTTTTTTACAAAGTATAGTTAAAGTGGTTGTAAACCCTTACATACACCCAGTGAAGTAACTAGCCTCAGGTGATACACAGAGCTGAAAGAAATCCTCTACATAAGTTGAACATGCTTATCTGCAGTCTTCTCTGTACATCCAAGTCCAGATATTTTAAAGCTTGTGTGAGAGTTCAAAAAAAAAAGGGGACGGAGACCAGAAATGACACTCTGCAAAGCTCAGTGAGGAGAACTCTGAGAGCTGATTGGAGGGAAGGGACACACCCCCTCCACACAGCTCACAGGAACAGAGTTGAGGCTGTCAGTCTGCTGGAGCTCCCTCCTCTGTCACCATTTTTCTCTTGGTATCACTCAGGAAAACTTGTCAGAAGTATTTCATGCAGATTACAGATGAATGAAGCAGCAGACAGAAATTACACGTACTGCTCTTAATTAAAACAAGTACACACTACAGAGGGATATGCTTTATTCTTATTTGATGCCCGAGGTTTATAACCACTTGAAGTAAAACTATGAATTTTTACTTATAAATGTGTTGTCGATGTATAGAAGGCACCATTAAAGCTAAAATAACACTTTATGAGGAATAAAGGCTTACAATAGGTAAATAACTGTGAAATGCCAAACAATAGTTCCAGACCTACATGATCTTTATGTATGTCAATACTTACAGAGTGCAGAGTTCAGGGATGCACAGTGTACAGAGTTCAGGGGTGCGCAGTGTACAAAATGCAGCATTCAGAGGTGCGCAGTTTACAGAGTGCAGGGTTCAGCAGTGTACTGCCTCCCATCCCCACATCCTTGACGAGATTGGTATCCCACTCCTAGCACAAGCCCCCAATCCCCTCATCCACTGTAAATCCTCTTCTCCTGCCACCTCAATTCCCCCCTCTCCCTAGCTGTACAACTGACGCCAATCCCCCCCCCCCCCCCCCCAGCCAAATCTCCCAACACAAACCTCAGATACAGCGCGGCTCGATGCAAGAGATATTCTTGCTCCCAGGCTCCTAATGCTTTGTGATAAGGCAGGTTAGAGCCAAGGAGGAGCCTAGTGGAAGCTTCCTCGGCTCTTTTACCCTAGTGTGATAGGAGAGGTGCAGCGGATGCCGTCAATTACAGCATGGCAATGTCTAGATGCCTGTCACTAGCAATCCCTATCCTCCTGTAGTGAGTGGAAAGCACATGGCTAGCACCAGAGCCCTGTGTGCCCAGGCACATCCGTCACACCCAGTGCGCACACCTATGCCTGGACATGTTCTTTGAGACATATTTCTATTTTTTACCATTTATGTGAATATTTTACTAATTCCCACAATAGGCAGCTGAGCGTGACTGGGAGGAGAAAAGAGCTGCACTGACACAGTACAGTGCTAAGGATATTAACCGGCTTTTGGAAGAAACCCAGGCTGAGCTCATGAAGGCTATTCCAGATTTGGACTTTGCTGCCAAGCACAAACCAACTGGAAGTGTGACATCTACTCCAGAGCACCGTACCAGCAAACCACAGCAAGCACAGAAACTTGGTACCAAAATAGATGCTAACGGGAGGAGGGGCTCAGGTAAGAAGACTTACACTATTGCATTTAGCCTTAGAAGAATTTTTTTGGAATTGTGTGGGTAATAAGCTGGGCTTTGCTGTTATTTACAGATGAACTGACAGTGCCCAGGTATCGGACTGAGAAACCATCTAAATCTCCGCCTCCTCCTCCACCACGCCGTAGTTTTCCATCCTCACATGGTATCACCACAACCCGAACAGGAGAGGTGATTGTCACCAGCAAGAAGGATTCAACATTTATAAAGGTGAGAGAAGAAATTAGACATTATATGCAAAAACTGGCTGGACAATAAACATAATTTTACAAGGTAAATGTGAAGGTGCAAGTCTTGATAGCTTGTGTTCTGGCATTCTGGTACTGTTATATAGAAGAATGAAGCATGAATAAGAATGAACATTCCTTGGATTTTTTTTTTTTATATATATATTCAGCTAATTGCATAAGATCAGAATGACAGCAGTCACAGGGTTTACTGGGATTCAGTTATGGGTTTTGATGTCACACACATAAGGCCTACTATTGGACATTATGGTTTTCATTTTATTAGATCAGCAGGCAATCATTAATGTCCAGTTTTGCTTAGCACACACAGTAAAAGCAAAACATTTTGGTACTTCTGGAAAACTGCATACATCCTTGCTTATTGCAATATTCGCTGCCATTGCATAGCCTGCTTGAGTAAATTTGGGGGAATTCATGAAGGGCACATAGGGGTCGATTCACTAAGAGTTAAATAATGGCTAATCTTATGCTGTAAAATACTGCATGCGATAACAATTATGCATTTGTAGTTAAATACTAAATGCAGTATTTGTAGCGATTTAGCGGTAAGCCAGCCACCGCATCCTTAACAACCAATGACTCATCAGCTGTCAGCGGGCTTCCCTGCTCACAGCTGATTGTAAAAAAAAAGTATGAAAAACAGTATGCTCTGGTCTGTGCCGTCACATGGGGTGGGGCCACCAGGTGATGTAGCCAGGTGGCCCCGCCCCTTACCTATATAAGAAATGTCAGACGGCGGAGCCTGCAGGAGACAGCCAGCCTTCATCGACGGCGGGAGCGTCTTTGATATTTTTTCTGTTTCGGGTCTGGCGGGCGCCGTGATTGACGTTGGATTTACATCATGGGACTCTATTTTTTTTTGTACTAAAAGAATTGTCAAAAAATGTCTGTGTTTTTATTACCTAGTGACACTTTTTTGGTGACTGGGTAGGGGTACGAGTACCCAATACTCATTCACATGGGGGGGGCGGGATCTGGGGGCCCCCCCTTAAAGGGGGCTTCCAGATTCATATTAGCCCCTTGCCCACAGACCCCCACAACCACCGCCCATGGTTGTGGGGAGGAGGCCCTTGTTCCCATCAACATGGGGACAAGGTGCTTTGGGGTGGGGGGGTGCTCGCCCCCCCCCCCCCTTCTGACCTACCGGGCTGCATGCCTGGATAAGGGTCTGGTATGGATTTTGGGGAGGACACCACACTGTTTTTTTTTGTTTTTTTTTTTACATTTTGGCGTGGGGCTCCTCTTAACCACTTCAGCCCCGGAAGGATTTGCCCCCCTGGTCATTAGACCACAGCACTTTTTGCAATACAGCACTGCGTCGTTTTAACTGACAATTGCGCAGTCGTGCGATGCTGTACCCAAACAAAATTGACGTCCTTTTTTCCCACAAATAGAGCTTTCTTTTGCTGGTACTTGATCACCTCTGTGGTTTTAATATTTTCCACTATAAACAAACAAAGAGCAACAATTTTGAAAAAAAAAACATTTTTTTTTTTACTTTTTGCTATAATACATATTCAAAAAAAAAATAAAAAAAACCGAATTTCTTCATCATTTTGGGCCGATATAGCAATAGGCATATATTGCTTGGGTTTCGCAAAAGTTATCGCGTCTACAAAGTAGGGGAATAGATTAATGGCATTTTTATTATTATTTTTTTTTTACTAGTAATGGCGACAATCTGCAATTTTTATCTGGACTGCGACATTGCGGCGGACACTTTTTGGGACCAATGACATTTATACAGTGATCAGAGCTAAAAATAGTCACTGATTACTGTATAAATGTCACTGGCAGGGAAGGGGTTAAATTATGGGGGGCGATCAATGGGCTAAGTATGTTCCCTCAGCGTGTTCTAACTGTGTGAGGGTTGGGCTGGCCGGGACATGACAGATCTAACTGTTCCCGATCATTGGGAACAGTAGATCAGTATCATGTCCCCTGACAGAACGGGGATAAGCCTTGTTTACATTGGCAGATCCCCGTTCTGCCTCTGTAACAGACGATCTCGGGTCTCCGGCGGACAACCCGCAGGCACGCTCACGCAACTGCCTGCGCAAGCCATCATACAGCTAGCGGGGAAGCCCATCGGTCATCGTTAAGGATGCTGCGGTCAGCTTCCCAGCCCACTGCTTAGCAACCAGCTATTTGTCAAAAAACAGCCTCGGGGTCCCCTCACCTCCAGGCTGTTTTTTGATAAATACCGCATGTGATACCGCCACTAAAACCCTGGTGGTAATTTTTGCATGCTTTTTAAAGAGGAAGTAAACCCTGATGGGGTTTACTTTCCTCTACAATCCTCTGTAAAGTAGAATCATAATGGGCTACTATGCATTGCATAGTAGCCCATTATGTGCCATTTACCTGCAAACGAAGCCTGCGACGTCCAGCGCTGTCCCCTGTGCTGGCGGCGTCCATTTTCTGCCCCTCTTCCTTCCGGGGCCGTGACTCCGGCTCTGTGACCTGCCGGAGCCGCGTGACGCCACTCCCGCGCATGCGCATGGGAGCCGCCAGTCACGGCGCGGTCGCAGTGAGGAACGGCACGGAGGCCGTTTCTTCACTGCACATGTGCCGATATGACGTCGGCACAGCTACAACACTGCATATCTCCTGAACCGTACAGGTTTAGGAGACATGCAGGGCACCTACAGGTAAGCCTCATCATAGGCTTACCTGTAGGTTAAAGTGTTTGTCACAAGTTGACAACCACTTTAATGCTCTGGTCCATTTGTGAATAGGAATTAAGAGCTTTTTATGCTTTATTTAATGGCACATTTATTTTTTTCAGTAAATACCGTATAATCATTATTTTTTTTGATTGGGCTTAGTTTACCGCATGTGATAATTTATGCCAATGAGTAACATGGTACCCTTATCAGGTGGGGGGGTGGGATCTGGGGACCCTCTTGTTAAAGGGGGCGTCCAGATTCCGATAAGCCCCCCGCCCGCAGACCCCGACAACCACTGGCAAGGGTTGTCGGAAAGAGGCCCTTGTCCTCGTCAACATGGGGACAAGGTGCTTAGGGGTAGGGGCACAGAGCCCTCCTGCCCCAAAGCACCCATACTCCCCATGTTGAGGGCATGTGGCCTAGTATGGTCCAGGAAGCGGCGCTTGCTCATCCCCACCCCCTTTCCTGGCCTGCCAGGCTGCGTGCTCAGATAAGGGTCTGGTATGGATTTTGGGGGGGGCCCTACACCGCTTTTTCGGCGTGGTGGTTCCCCCTTAAAACCCATAACAGGCCAAAGGGCTTGGTATGCTCTTAGAGGGAGACCCAATGCCCTTTTTTTAAAAAAAATTTGGTGTGGAGTTCCCATTCAAAATCCTCAGAGCACAAGCCACATGCCAAAGTCGGATCAGTTAAGACAATGATCCGACTTTGATGCGAGTTCAATGCTTTTCAATGGGTTGAAGTAGGATCAAAGTCAGACAGAAGGAAGTACAGGAACCCTTTTCAAAGTCGATCCGACTATGAAAAACACAAGTCGGACCAGGTAAGACGGATGTCATAGGGAATCATTGTTTTTGTGACGTAATGCGGTCCCAGAATTGGACTAGTGTTAACCCAGCCTTAAATGTTAAAATGTGCCAGAGTCACTTAAATTACATCTATGTTCTGCTGTGATATTTGAGGATGAATTGTTGCAGCTACGAAGGTCAGCCTGGGCCTTTCTCTGCCATGGTCCTGTAAATTGACTTCTGGCTGCTGTAGCACCTGGGAGTCTGTTTACATCTCTTCAGCTAACTGCCGGCTTTCTTGTGCTCTCAAGGTTATCTCTAAATTCTAAAACCTGTTAGGGCTTTTAAAGTGTGTTCATTTTAAATGTCCAATTCTGGGTACTGTAGTTTGACGCTGTTTCATGGGTGCACAGAATTTTAAGGCTTGACATGTTTGGTATCTATTTACTCAAGACAAACCATGTTTTATACTGTATTTTACCAAAAAATCGATAATGTATTAATGTATTTTTTACTGAGAACATGGGTTTGATGAAAAGTTGCACTAATATCTTATGACATAAATTGTAACTACTGCTATTTTATTCTCCAGGGTGTCTGTTTTTAGGAAATTTAGAATGTTTGGGAGTTTAACTAATCTTCATGCCTAAAATGTGCATAACTGAAGACTGAAGAGAAAAGAAGTATATGAAAGATGGTTGAGAATGGTAGATTAACACATGCACAAGGCCACATGAAACAATTGCTGTATTATTGCACTTGCTTTCTAACTGTTGTCTTTTAGCCTTTCATAAACCCTGCTTCCCTGGATCTTTGCTAACTACTGCCTGCATTCTGGCAAATTTAGGCCTCATGCACACAGGGTGTTAGAAAACATTGTCACTACCAAAGTCACTACCAATGCCAGGAAAAAGCGGCTGTAAAAATGTGCTTTCAGTAGCTTTTTTCATTGGCGTTAATGCGCGTTTACAAGGGCCTCTTCCCGACAACCCTGGGCGGTGGTTGTCGGGGTCTGCGGGCAGGGGTCTTATCGAAATCTGGAAGCCCCCTTAAACAATGGGGGCCCCCAGATCCTGACCCCCAACCCTATGTGAATGAGCATGGAGTACATTGCACCCCTACCCATTCACCCAAAAAGTGTCAAAGAAATAAAACCAGCACTCATGTTTTTGAAAAGTCCTTATTAAAGTTATTAAAGCAGCTCCAGCATCTTCTCCCTTCTCCGGTGATGTCTTCTCCCCTCTCTGGTTCTTCTCCCTCCGCTGTCTTCTTCTGCTGTCTTCATACTCTGGCTCTTCTGCTGCTCCAGGTTCTTCTTCCTCCTATCTTCTCCCGATGTTAGCTCCTGCAGTTTCTTTTATAGCCATGGGGCGTGGCCATCCAGTGATGTCCTCCGGAGACCCCACCCCCTTGTGACATCACCATCTGGGGCATGATGGGACAATGACCTCACAAGGGAGCATGGTCTCCGGATGATGTCATCTGATGGCCACGCCCCATGGCTATAAAAGAACCTGCAGAGCGTGGAGCTCACACAACTGCGGGAGCTAGCATCAGGAGAAGATCAGAGAAAGAAGAACCGGAGACAGCTGAAGAGCCAGAGTAAGAAGACAGCAGAAGAAGACAGCGGAGAGAAAAGTACCGGAGAGGAGAGAAGATATCACCAGAGGAGGGAGAAGACGCTGGAGCTGCTTTAATAAAGGATTTTGTCAGAAACCTGAGTGCTGGTTTTAATTCTTTGACACTTTTTGAGTGAATGTACCCCATACTCATTCACATAGGGTGGGGGGGTCGGGATCTGTGGGCCCCCCTTGTTATAGGGGACTTCCAGATTTTGATAAGCCCCCGTTCGCAGACTCCGACAACCACCGCCCAGGGTTGTTGGCAAGAGGCCTTTGTCCCCATCAACATGGGGACAAGGTGCTTTGGGATAGAGGGGGTGCTGCAGAGCCCCCCCACCCCAAAGCACCCATCCCCCCCATGTTGAGGGCGCGTGGCCTGGTATGGTCCGCTTGGTTGCCCCCCGTACCTGATCTGCTGGGCTACATGCTCGGATAAGTGTCTGGTAAGGATTTGGGGGGACCCCACGCCCTTTTTTGACGTGGGGGTTCCCCTTAAAATCCATACCAGACCAAAGGGTCTGGTATGGTCTTGTGGGGAAACCCCACACTTTTTTTTTTCATTTTGGCGAGGGGTTCCCCTTCAAGATCATCAGCACACAAGTCGCACAACAAGTTGGATCATCATGATCCGACTTGGATGTGACTTCTATTCAAACAATGGGCTCTCATAGGGAACTCTTGATTTTGACATGTCAAAAAAACACAACTGCTTGATGCGGTTAAACAGCGTTAAGTCGTGTTTAGCAGCGTCAGATGTTTTTACAGCCAACACTGGTCCTCAGAACGCGCTGGCCCTGGGGTTTTTTTTGCAGCTTGAAAACGCCTATGCCACTTATAACTCCTGAAAGCCTGTGTGTGCATGAGGCCATAGGATAACATGTAGAGGCGTTTTTAAGCTGCAAAAAAAAAACAATCTGACGCTGGTAAAAGCAGCTGTAAACATGCCTTGTGTGCATGAGGCCTTAGAGTGGTTGGTAGAAAGGGGAGAAGATGTTGATGCTTGGGAACCAGGTAAGGCAGTATTAAACCCTCCTAGCGTTTTCAGCCAAGGAAGCTGCCTTCTTGGCCTCTTTTAAATCTTCAACTGCCATGATGCTGCACATGTAATCAGTTATGAGACCAGTCATTGGATGGTTTGACAGTTTGGTTGAGAGCACAACCAATGTGAAAGCACAACCAATGTGACCGTTTTATTCTCGACACATGGTAGAAATGTAACGTTTTTTTACACTGTTAAATCGATACGTTTACTTCCGCTAATTGCTACTTTCACACTGGGGCGGTAGCGCTAAATCACCGCTAGTTTCAGAGATTTACCGCTATGGTGCCGCTATGCAGGAGGGAGCGCGGCGCTTTTAACCCCCCACGAGGGGTTAAAAGTGCAGGAGCGCCCCGCTCCCGAGGCTTCGGAAGCGCTGCCCATTGTTCAATGTGCAGGGTCGGTGGAGGAGCAGTGTATCACCGCTCACTGCACCGCCCCAAAGATGCTGCTTGCATGACTTTTTGTAATGCACCGCCCCAGTGTGAAAGCATTCAGGGCTTTAACATTGGGGTGGATTGGGGGGGATTTTTGAGGCGCTTTACAGGCGCTATTTTTAGCTAAAAAGCGCCTGTAAAGCGCTTCAGTGTGAAAGGGGTCTTAAGGCCTAGGCACAAACTCAGCTGCTTTTAGGATGGTGCAAGATGGCCCCTCAACTGACAACAGAAAGTTTAGCAATATTGTGAATATAGAAGTAGAAATTGTGAGTGGGTTGCATGTACATGTTTGGCATACAATTTCATTCTTTATCAGATAAACAGTAATGTTATGGAAAAGGTCAGCTCATTTCTCTCCTTCATAATAGAAGTCCGACTCTGAGGAACTGGAGAGCCAAAAACCTCAGGTGAAACTTCGCCGGACTGTGTCTGAAGTTGTTCGCCCTGCCTCTACACCACCCATAATTGCTTCTGGCATAAAAGATGATGATGATGAAGATCGGATAATTGCAGAACTGGAGGTGAGTGTGCTGTCAGTAGGAGTATAGGGGGGAACTTCCTGAACAGGGTGATCTTCATAACATGGAATGTGTACTATTTATCAGAGACTCCTTGGCTACATTTGCTATTTTTTAAGTTTTTTTTGTTTTTAAAGGATGTCAAGGTGTGATCAAGGAAAACATCGAAAATTAGGATGTTGTGGAACTGGAAAGAGTGTGGAGAAGGACAACATTATTAAGGGATATGAAGGACCTTAGCTATGAGGAAAGAATAAAGGAGGGTTATAAATAAATAAATGGTCTATAACAATAAGGTTGGGGCAACATTGTTCACTTATTGCAAATGATAAGGGGGCACTGTCTGCATCTAGAGAATTGTAACCTCAGCATATGCAAAGGCTTCTTTACAATAAGAGCTGTGAAAATGTAATACAGACTTTCAGGTGCTAGACTGTTTATATTTAACTGGCTATTAATATTCATTGGTAATAACTCTGCAGATTGTTAAACCAGGGAAAATCTTATTGCCTTTGGGGATCAAGATATTTTTTCATAATGGATGAAATTGAAGCACATTTTACAGTGTTTTTTTCCTTCCTCTGGATCAACTGCAGGTTTAGGCTTCTGAAGATACGTGTTTTAAATTTATCATTATTTTTTTGGCTGAACTCAATAGACATGTCATTTTTTCAACCTGACTATGTAACTAGATCTAATTTATGATCTGTGTCTTTTCCAATATTAGTACAAGTTACAAAAAATTAATATTTATCTAAAAAAGCTGATGATAGCTGCCATTTCTGGAAAAATAAGTCCGAGTAGGTTTTATTCTGCTTCAATTCTCATCTATAAATAGTGTTTGTCATGGACTGATGATACAATTACAGTGCTCTTAAAGAGGAAGTAAAGTCTTATCTTTTAATTGTACCTACAGGTAAGCCTATAATAAGGCTTACCTGTAGGTACTGTGAATATCTCCTAAACTGTACAAGTTGTCATCGGCGCATGAGCTCTGACCTTTAGAGCCCGTGTCGTAAACGGCAGCTCCCACGCGTATGTGTGGGAGTGACGTCATTGCGGTTTCGGCCGTTCACAACGCCGGAGCCTGCGAACCCGGAAGAAACACCTGGGAAGATGTCAGCTGTCTCAGCGGTGTGTGGGCGCCGCTGGAAGGCTTCGTTCTAAGGTATTTTGTGCTGAAAAAGAATAAGAGGGTGCACCAACCTTGCGCATTACCCAAGTAAATTTATTAAAATCCAAAGTAAGAAATTATACTCACAAACAGAATAGAAATGAAGGCATATATACGCCATATACAGTACTACATTATGTAGCATTATAATGTAGTACTGTGCATTGTGTATAAGGGTGTGGCTTGGTTCCCTACCACCCCTCAAAATGCGTCAAGCCTTCCATTGGGTCCTCCGGCATGTTGGACATAGCCCTGATCATCTGGTTGCTGTTGGACCTCTGTGGACTTTGCTATGCCTTCATTTCTATTCTGTTTGTGAGTATAATTTTTTCCTTTGGAATTTAATACATTTACTTGGGTAATGTGCAAGGTTGGTGCGCCCTCTTTTTTATTCTTGTACAGTGTTTCTTTTGGATGTCCCCTGGCCCTTAGAGGGCAGCAAGGCCTGTGCTTCCTTTGTGAACCATCAGAATTCTGTGCCACTCTCATTGCCATCGCAATACTGTTGACGCAGGAGATTTTTGTCTGACTGTGATTTCATGTTGAGCTAGTGTGCGATGCATATTAGCTCATTATGCCTTTATCTCACAGGTTTTTTTGGGGGTTTTTCTTGGGGTTTACAACCTCTTTAAGATTAGGAATCTGATAATAAAACGTATTTAGAAAACACAGCTATATGTGTTAAATTTTTTTCAATATGTTGAGAAGATGAGGTTAGCACGCTTTCATATAAGTCTTCACATCAAATATTAAGGATCATTCTAGACTGTTCTGACACAGTTATTTGACCAGATGAATATTGGAAGGCTGTGAGGTATTGCAGACTTCACTGACAGACGCAGCTCTTCATTGACTTTATGGGTTTTATGTTCGTCCAACTAGGAGTTAACTAGGCAGGGAAAAGAATCAGCTGGCCCCTCCCCTGGGGGCCGTTCTCTCTTCCTACATCAAACCCCCTCACAGTATAGCTCTCCAGTTTCAATGCCTAGTTCGCAAGGAGTTGACCTGGCTTCCCTATAGGGAACTGCGGTCCTGATATGACCAATTTTTCTTTTTTCTTTTCTTTTTTCTTTTTTACTGCAATCAAGATGATCTGCTATCAAGAAGCCGGTCGGGGCATAGAGAGTCCTGGAGCTCTGTACTTTCCCCGACCTGGCCGACATGATGCGAAGCCAGTCCCGCTAAGGGGGACCCGCCGCATCTTACCCGTTCCGTGCGGGAGGCCCGGGGTGAAACCCCCCTTGGTCCCCTTTACCGATGCGCTCGGCAGGGTGACTTGGGCCCACAGCATACCGCCGTCAAGGGCGCAAAGTCTGCTTCTGGTGGCTACCGTGACATCGGACCGGTAAGTGAGCGCCCTACCTTCCCCCCGTCACAGGGTGTGAAGAGGGCCCGACGTCCGCAAAACTTGTGCGTTCGCGGTAACGACGCCTTGTCCGGGGTAGCCACCGGTGGGATCAGTCCTCCATCTTGCCCCCTGCCACACCTCGCCCCCCCCAGCACAGTGCGATTTTCGGCCTTCTCATACGGATCGCCATGCGGCGATCGGCCGCCATTTTGCGGCGGACCGCCGCCATTTTGACGTAGCCACGGACATTGTCAGTCTATGGTGCTTTCCCTCTAGCGCTCGGAGCGGCCATTTTTGGTACTGCATGCTGTCTGTGAGGAGGATTCGGCCTCTAGTGCTTCCTGGCGGCCATCTTCACTGCATGCTCTGCATTTCTACACAGAAAACAGTGCTGACAGGGGCAGCTCTTCAGTCGATCTGCGCTACAAGGCAGCTGGAACTGCAAGTATAGCTGGGCTCCCTCCGGGTGCTGGTGGTGGTGGGGTGCTGTCCTCTGACTCCTGTGGGTGTGTGGCTGTGTGCGAGGCGTCCCTTACATCCCTGTATTCCTGGGCAATGGCTGATCTCCCTGCTGAACCTGCTGAGGTGGCATCAGCAGCCACACAGTCTGACCAAGGGGCTTTTCTCACCCAGCTGTGGGCTGTTTTTTCTGAATTTTTTCCACAAGGGGACGCCGCTCCGTTGGTCCCCAGGAAGCGTCCCCCTCCCCCTCCCTTATCCTCAGGGGAAGATTCTGAGCCGGAGGTGGCCTCCAGGGTCTCGGGGGACCTGTCTGAGGAGGAGACAGGTGGTGACAGTGTGTTAACTGAAGGGGACCAGGAGCCAGCTGCTGACCAAACAAAAGTGCTGGTTGCCACTATTATCGCTGGCATTCGCACTAAGTTGCAGCTGGACCAAGATGGCGAATCGCGCTCTGTTTATGTGTGCGGGTCTTCCAGGCCCCCCAAGGCCCCTAAGGCCTATCCTTACAATGAATTCTTTGACCATTTCCTATACCGTGAATGGCAACACCCTCAGCGTTCCTCCTCACTGACTGCACGCTTTGCCGTGCGTTATCCCTTTGAGGAGAGCTTCCTGAAGAAATGGGAATCACCTGTGGTGGACCCACCCATTGCACGCCTTACCAAGACGACTACCATTCCTATGGAAGGGACCCCTTCCTTCAAGGATCCTGCTGATAGAAAGACAGAGGCACTTTTGAAGTCCTTGTTCTTGAATGTGGGCTCTGCTGTGCGACCTGCTTTGGCTGCAGCCATGGCAGCACAGCATTTCTCTGAGTGCATGGAGGAACATAGGAAGGACTTGGTAGGCGGTCGCCTGATGAAGAGTATTTGCTCCAGGGGATTAATTACCTCTGTGATGCGGCCGTGGACGTTCTGCCTTTGCTGTCCAGAATATCTATATCGGCTGTCAGACTTCTTAGAATTCTTTGGCTGCGTTCCTGGTCGGGTGACCACGCGTCCAAAAGAGGTCTGGCTGACCTCCCCTTTCAGGGTGGGCGTCTATTTGGCTCGCGTCTTGATGAAATCATCAAGGATTTCACGGGTGGTAAGAGTACCTTTCTCCCGGAACCCCGCAGGCGTGAATTTCGCCATCCACAGGAGCCTTCTACGTCGGGTCAGAAGAAGCCTTTTCGTCCCTCTGGCACGACAGGCAAGGGGACCCGTTCCAGTAAGGCCGCTGCAGGGGCCGGACGTCGGCAGTGGCAGCGCAAAACAGAAAAGGCGGAGGACAAGTCTTCTTCAGCCTGATGCGTTGCCCCCACCCGACTGTCGGGTGGGGGGACGTCTTCTGGGGTTCGCAGATCGGTGGCTGGCTCACATTTCCGACCGCTGGGTCCGTGAGGTGGTGTCCACCGGGTACAGGATAGAGTTCATCTCTCTACACCCAGACAGGTTCTTCCCATCAAATTTAAACCTCCCGCTGGAGCGCAGACAGGCCCTTTCCAGGGTGGTACACGCCCTCTCAGACCAGGGAGTGATTGTACCGGTTCCCCCAGGAGAGAGATTTCGAGGTTTTTACTCAAATCTTTTTGTGGTACCCAAGAAGGGGGACGGATTTCGGCCCATTCTGGTCCTGAAGGCACTGAACAAGTTTGTCAGGGCGCGAAAGTTCAGGATGGAGTCTGTTCGGTCGGTTGTGGCCGTCCTTCTCCAAGGGGAATTCTTGGCATCGTTGGACATACAGGATGCGTACCTCCATGTACCCATCCATCCACGCCATCAGCGTTTCCTGAGGTTCGCTATTGGGGATCGCCATTTTCAATTTGTAGCTCTCCCTTTCGGCCTGACCTCAGCGCCCTGGGTGTTCACGAAGTTGCTAGCCCCGGTGTTGGCGTTGTTGCGTCAGAGGGGCATTGCCATAGTGGCTTACCTGGACGATCTGCTCCTGCGAGCGGACTCCGTATCTGCCCTGGAGGAGAATGTGCAACTCACGATGGCCTCCCTGCTGGAGTTCGGCTGGTTACTCAACCTGAAGAAGTCGTCAGTGTCTCCTTCCTGCCGTCTGGAGTATCTGGATCTTATTCTGGACACAGAACAGGCGAAGGTGTTTCTCCTCCGACAAAGCTACGGGGCTTACAGTCGGCTGTGCGCACCCTTCTATCGCACCGCCGGTCTTCCTTGCGGTTCTGTATGAGGGTGCTGGGACTCATGGTCACGTCCTTCGAGGCGGTACCGTTTGCCCAGAGTCACACTCGTCTGCTTCAACGAGCAATTCTGGCTCAGTGGGACAAGTCCCACCGGTCGTTGGATCTTCCGATCCAATTGGGCCCTCAGGCCAGGGCGTCAGCTATCAGCCCAGGGTCGTTGGTCGGCCCAGGAGGCCCGCCTGCCCATCAACGTGCTGGAGCTGAGAGCAATCAGGCTATGTCTTTTTCATTGGACAAAGAGATTGCAGGGCCGTCCGATTCGAATTCAATCGGACAATGCCACAGCAGTGGCGTATGTGAATCATCAGGGCGGCACTCGGAGCCCAGCGGTGGCTGCGGAGGCAGCTCTGATTCTGCGTTGGGCGGAACTTCACGTTCCGGCGATCTCAGCGATTTACATCCCAGGTGTGGAGAACTGGCAGGCGGACTTTCTCAGTCACCAGAAGCTGGACCAGGGGGAGTGGTCCCTCCACCCGGAGGTGTTCAATCAGATTTGTCACAGGTGGGGGACACCGGACGTGGATCTCATGGCATCCCGCTTCAATCACAAAGTGAAAGCCTTTGTGTCCAGAACGAAGGATCCGTTGGCAGTGGCCATGGATGCTCTGGTGACCCCCTGGAGCCATTATCGTCTCCTGTACGCCTTCCCTCCGGTACGTCTGCTTCCAAGATTGGTGCGCAGAATAATGAGAGAGGGCATACCGACCATTCTGGTGGCCCCGGATTGGCCTCGGCGCACCTGGTACGCCGACGTGGTGCAAATGGTGGCAGACGCCCCTTGGCGGCTTCCGATGCGAGACAATCTTCTGTCTCAAGGTCCCATATGGCACCCTGCCTGTCTCTTATA
>BLSH010032311.1:154401-172592 GCA_018402905.1 Glandirana rugosa
AACGGCTGCCCCCTTGGTATTTCTTCTCCTAGTCCCGACGAGACACGTTCTAGTAACGTGCCTCGTCCATTCATATTGAAAAAAAAATAAAAACATTTCTTTTTTTTCCCTAAAATAATTTTGAATGGCATTTTAGGAAAAGAGGCTCAAGTGACTGTCTGCGGCTATACTGTGAGGGGGTTTGATGTAGGAAGAGAGGACGGCCCCCAGGGGAGGGGCCAGCTGATTCTTTTCCCTGCCTAGTTAACTCCTAGTTGGATGAACATAAAACCCATAAAGTCAATGAAGAGCTGCGTCTGTCAGTGAACTCGGAGAAAAGGATTTTACGGTAAGTTTTAATAAAATCCCTTTTTTTTCTTTACAAAAATAAAAAAAAAGTTATACTTACCTGCTCCGTGCAATGATCTTGCACAGAGCAGCCCTGATCCTCTTCTTTATGGTTCCCCCGTCGGCAATCCTGAACCCCCCCGCCAAGTGCCCCCAATAGCAAGCCTCTGGCATTGTCCATTCACACACAGAAGACAACTTGGCCCTGCCCTCTTCTCATTGGCTCACTGGCTGTGATTGACAGCAGCAGGAACCAATAGCTCCCACTGTCATGTGGGTCAATAAGGAGAGAGAGACCCCGGAGAGCTGCTGGGGGAAAGAGGGGCACATATCCCTGACTGATCATCTGGTTGACCTATCAGAGTGCCTCTGGGCAGACCATGCCCCTTCTGCGTAGTAGGCAGCTTGTCTTAGGAGAAGGTAACCTCTGCCAGCCTCATCTGGAACTGGTAATGTATTTGCACTCTCCTTTTCCCCTTACATCCTGTTCGGTGGCTGAGCCCCTCTTGATGATTGTGGCTTAAGCTGTTTAGTGGTAGTTCTGTTGATTGGTGTTCGCAGCAGTTGATGCTAGCTGAACTGACTAATATCGCTGAATGGTTTTCTCATGCAATCTTCACAATTGCTCTCTATCCTGATTACCACTCTTCTGGACACATGGTATTATATTATATATCTATAATGTTTTGTCACGCATGGGCCCGTTAACCTCCTTTCCTTGGAATCCTGAATTTCCCCTGGGTATGTCCAGCCTTAGGTTAAATGGCACTCCTTAAATCCCTCTCCAATTCTGCAAGCTGTGAATACAGATGGCCTTAAACCACTGATGGAGCTTTGTTCAGCAAATTTCCCTCTAGAGGGAGGATTGCTTGTCTACAGTTTTGACACATCTAATCTCAACACCTTGGATCAGATCTCTAGAAATTTGACACTATTTCAGGATTTATGCATATAAAGCACATGATTTCTTAACCCTATAATATATTGTCTCATACATTCTGAACCAATGTGGGGGAAAGAAAATGGGCCACTAAATTCCTGCTGATGATTGAGAGACTTCCTTCCTGACCTTAAAAAAACTTTTTTCCTTCTGCAGCCAGGGCACTAATCCCCAGATATGAAGGTTGCCAACAATCCCACAGATCAGGGTATGGGTTACCAAACACAATAATATTATGAGACCAGATGAGATATTACAAGATTGTGATAGCCAATACCAGTCCCCACATGGAGCACCTGGATTGAATTTTATAATTGTCATTTTACCTTTCTTTTGGCCCATTTCTGATCAGCTGTAGGTCTTACTCAGATTCTGTGGGATTCTCCCAGCCATCCCTCTCGCCCTCCGCCCCCTTTTTCCCCTTCCTTTTCCTGTCCCTATTCTTCTCTTATTGTGTACTCCTCATCCTGCTGCTTGGAGCAGTAGGGAGTGTGACCCTTTTTACTCCCCAACTATATTGTGGAATTTTGGCTTCATATCTTATATGGTCCTATTGACACTTACTTGAAGCACTTTGGTGTTTGTATGATCTACACATTGTAATACATTTGTTTCAAAGGTAATGCTATAATCCTAGACAGCGGAGTATGCTTTTCTTTTGCCCAGTGTTTGTATTGCGCCAAAAACCTAATAGAAACCTATTCTTAAAATTTTTTTAAAAAGCATCAGCTTTAATTGTTAGTGCCTGAAACTCTCAAACCCTGCATTTCAGCAGATACTCCAGCTCATTTTGGTGCATACAAGCCAAAACGCTTTACCAAGATTTTTCCCTTGTTTCTTTTTTCACAACTTCATTCAGGAGTGGAAGCATCTGGCTATAACTTTTTTCTCGTCCAAATGCCTTTAGGGGTGAAAATTCCTTTATGGAGGAGTATGTAAAAAAAAATGTAAACCTTTTCCTGTTGTGGACCCTTCTGTGTCCAGAATCAAGAAAGCTGCAAGAAAGGGGATGCTATTGTGGGGTCTTAGTACAGAGTATACAAAGTTATAGTTGTTTAAAGTATTTTCATGTATTATTTGGAGGACTTTATTTAATCACAATATTTATGGAATGATTCATTTTGCAGTTGATGATGCATACCAAAGTAGGTTCCAATAGTTGAACCTCCTGAATGCAAGAAGCGAGCATATAAAAGATCATTTTATGTGCCAACAATAACAGCAAAAAAAGATAGATTTGTATGATTATACTATTTCATGCCTTTACCTTGTACCCACATCCCAGTGTAAACATAGAGAAAATCCAATAAGAAAATAGCAAAACTTTTACAAGTACTATATAGACCAAAATACTTCCTAAAATGTTTACTTATTGTTTGATTTTTTATAAAATTCAAATGCAAACATATGCCATGTAAAAATTCTCCTGTACATAAGTACCCATGCTAAATCTAATATTTTGTACGATCCTGCCTTGATATCACTCTAGATATATACAGGTCCCCTGACAAAATTATTTTATTTATCCTTAGTCCTCACAATATCAGTTGGGGAAACATGCTCGGGCAGATATTCCTCTACGTGTTTCTTAGACCACTGGTCTACTTCATCAGTAGGAGAAAAAGGAGGTAGATATCTAGGACAGCATAAATACATGCAGTAGTTATTTCATGCATATTACATTCTTACAAATTACTAAACTATCCAGATTAGTCATTTACTAGAACTGCATAATATAGTTGCACCACATATATAAAACATATGATAGCTGCTGATATTGGACCTGTTTTTAAATAACTTAAATCTTGCCGTCTTGGAAGGATGGGGGGGGCACTCTCTTCAGTCCTCTGGCGTTACCACCATGTGCGGCATGACATCACATGCATGTGTATGCCAGATGTCTGACATTAGCACACTGTCAACAGCGACCGTTTATTTGTGGATTATGGATGATTAGTGATGTTGTATCTTGCATTTGAATTTATAGGTGATGGGCTAGTGACATGAAAAATGCAGTTGTACATGGTGTCTTTGATTTCCCCTCTTTGGGTTGAATTAGCAATACAGTGATCATAGAAAATGTATGTGTGGTAATAGGAGACCTAAGTATAGTAGTCCATGGCAAATTAGGCATATATAGTGTACTAAAATGGGGGTGGGGGGGTTGATTCTTTTAAATGCAGACCAGAGCTCTGTATCCTAGTAAGAAGGGCCTTCACTAGGACATTTAACAAGCAAGGGGGGAAACTGACATACTTTTGTGTATGTACATATAGTTACGGCAAAATCTAAAAAGATTCCTCACAGATGAGGCCAGCTTGACATTACTGAACTTTTTTAAAAACAAGTCCAGTATCAGCCATAATTCTGTGTGATCTTTTGCAGTCTTCCAGCTTTGAATTTTGGAGAGACAGCATGAAGGAATGCTTTTAAAGATTGTATGTGTGCTGTGCAATTGCACCATGCTATTCTAGTAAGTGAATCATTTGGATAGTTTGGTCATTTGTAAGAATGTAATATGCATTACATATATATATATTTGTATTATCCTAGATACAGTATCTACCTCATTTTGCTCCTTCTAATGAAGTAGATAATTAGTCTAAGAAATACATAGAGTACCCCCCACCCACACCCACACCCACACACACACACACACACACACACACACACACACACACACACACACACACACAAAACAATCCCCTAATTGGTATTGTGATAGGAAAAAGGATAAATACAATGACTTTGTGAGGGGTACTGTATATATGTAGGGTGATATATAGACAGGAATGTACGAAATATTTATAGATTTTGCATATGTGCTCTTTTATGTACATTTTATGACTGGCATGTTTGCACTTGACTTTTATAAAAAAAAAAAAAAAAAAATTCAAACCATAAATAAAGATTATGAGGAGTATTTTGGCCTATGTAGTAAATGTGAAGTCCTGCTTTTTACTTTTTTGGATTCTCTCTATGTGCCAACGATAACCTAAATATTCCTAAGTAATTTCACGAAGGAGTTGGTCCTGGAAAATAAGCACTGCTATATACATTTGAATTATGACATATCTTACAACCCCAATTCAAAAAAAGGTTGGGATGCTGTGTAAAATCTGCATAAAACAGAATGCAATGATTTGCAAATCTTATAAGCCCACATTATATTCACAGTATAAAATATAAAATATAAAATGTTTTAACTATAAACTATAATATTAGGAAAAAATTACATAATTTTGAAATTGATGGCAGTAACTCATCCCAAAAAAAGTTGGGACAAGTCACTAAAATGCTGGAAAAGTACTAACAAGTAAGAGCTGGAAGAACATTTTGCAACTAATTAGATTAATTGACAGGTCAGTAACATGATTGGGTTATAAAAAGGGCATCTTACAGAGTCAGAGGGTCTCAGAAGTAAAGATAGGCAAAGGTTCAGCAATCTGTGAAAAGCTGCATCTAAATATTGTCAAACAACTTCAGAATAATGTTCCTCAAGGTAAAATTGCAAAACCTTTAACTATATAATCGTCTTCTTCAGTGCATAATGTCATCAAAAGATATAGAGATCCTGGAGAAATCTCTGAGTGACCAGGCCAAAACTCAATATAGGATGCCTGTGATCTTCAAGCCCTCAGAAGGCACTGCATTAAAAACAGGCATGAATCTGTGACAGACATCACTGCATGGGCTCAGGAATACTTCCAAAAAGATTTTTTGAGCTTGCCGTGCCATCCAAAAATGCAAGTTAAAGCGCTATGATGCAAAGAAGAAGCCATATCTGAACATGATCCAGAAATGCCGCTCTCTTCTCTGGGTCAAAGATCATTTAAAATGATCTGTTGCAAATTTGAAAACGGTTCTGTAGTCAGACAGATCGAAATTTGACATTCTTTTTTGCAACCATGGATGCTGTCCAGACTAAAGAGGAGAGGGTCTGAGCTCAGCGCTCAGTTCAAAGCCTGCATCTCTGATGATATGGGGGCACATCAGTGCGTATACAGTGGCCAGCTCGCACATCTGGAAAGGCATCATCAATGCTGAAAGATATATCCTGCTTTCAGAGTAGCATATGCTCCTATCCAGAGGATGTCTTTTTCAGGGAAAGCCTTGCATATTTTAGCAGGACAATGCTAAACCATATACTGTATCTATGACAACAGCATGGCTTAATAGTAAGGTGGATGCTTAACTGGCCTGCCTGCAGTCCAGACTTTTCACCAATTGAAAATATTTAGCACATCTTGAAACAACAAATATGACAAAGAAGACCCAGGACTGTTGAGTAGTTACAGTCCTATATTTGGGCAAGAATGCAATGACATTCCCCTCCCAAAACTCCAGCAACTCGTCTCCTCAGTTCTCAGACATTTAGGCTGGGATCACACCATTTGCGGAGAGGCTCGCAACAGGGGGTCCGGTGCATCCCTGTTCACTGTTTCAGGGGCAGTTCAGGTCCAAATTTTTGCCTGAATTTGGACCTGAAACTGGGCCATAGATGCACAGGGCCCTTCTGCAGTGCGCTTCGCAGCTGTCCCAGAGATGTGTGAACCAGCTCTATTAAGAGCCGGTCACACTCTACTGTCATACGAATTGGATGCGGGTAAGTGTGAACCCAGCATGTTGTTAAAAGAAGTGGGGATGCTACATCATGGTGAACATGGCTCCGTCCCAACTCTTTGAGAAGTGTTGCTGCCATCAATTTCAAAATTACCTTATTTTTTTCTTAACATTGTACATTTTCTCAGTTTAAATATTTGATATGTTTTCTATTTTCTACTGTGAATAAAATATGGGTTTACGAGATTTCATTGAATTCTGTTTTTATGTAGATTTTACACAGCATCAACTTTTTTGGGAATTGCGGTTGTATGTGCAGCTGCTATAAATCTTATTTTCTTTGAGATATTGAGATGCATATTTATTCAAACATTAGTGGAAACAACTTACAGGTCTGCCATATTTTTTACTTAGTGGTACTAAAATATGTTATAAACAGATGCTACAAATCTTTTTATACTAATTTGAGAGTAATATTATTAATAGTGAGATTTTTTCATTAGAATAATACCTGATGTTTTCTTGTGAAAAAAAACGGGAAAATTGTATCAAATACTTACCGTAATTTTCCTTTCCTGACGCCAAACCATGGTAGCATACTAGTGATAGTGATAGAGCTCCGCCTCTTGACCACTCCCTCAGGACCAGTGAATAGCATAAAAAAAGACATAGTTAGCCACCCCCCCCCCCCATTCTTTGTAACAAGCTACATACCGAAATGCACAGGGTGGGCCTGTATGCTGCCATGATTTGGCGTCAGGAATGGAAAATTATGGTAAGTATTTGATACAATTTTCCGTTTTCCTGATGCCAACATGGCAGCATACTATTGATAAATAGCTAGCTGACAGGGTGGGATCTACTTGCCAAACCAATATTCTAAATAGGATGGGACAGTGGACTGAATAGTCCTTCCTACAAAGTCCACTGATGACAAGGCACCTTTGTCTACTCCATAAAGTTTGAATAGGTATGCTGGGTTGATCATGATACTTCTACAGATGGATACTATATGCTCCCAAATGGGCTGCCTATGAGACTGCAACCACTCTGGTAGAGTGCACCGCCGCTGACGGAGGCTCACGCCCCCTTGCCCTATATGCACCACCAAGCCTGCTAGAGTCCAGGCAGTAACCTCTTTTCCTTGATGATTCCCAGCTGGAATGACAAAAGGCTTATTAGATGATCTGAAAGGAGCAATTGTGGACAGGTGCTTCTTTCTGAAAATGTCCAGGTCGTGTGACTTTCCTGTGTGATGTTCTGGAAATTTAGGTAATTCCCAGATGTTTGTTAAATAGAGGGCTATTGCTACCTTTGATACAAGATGAGCTACAAGACAGCACTCTACTCTTTCTGTAAAGAAAACTTTTTTTTTGTTTTGAAGCTCCAAGAGCTTGAATCTCGGACAAACTTCTGCTTAAAGTTTTTGCAATAGATACTGTCTTGTGTAGGTAATGGCCCAAACCAAACACTGCTCTGTTGGAGCAAACGGTTGAACGGACAGGAGATCCAGCAACACCAATCGATCCCACTGGGAAAGACTCCTTTCCGTTTGTGACTGAATCCTTACGACTGCCTTCAAAAGTCGTGCAGACTGAAGGATTCTTGGCCCATTTAAATTTGTTATTGCCAATATAGCTGACACTTGCAAGCTCAGTGAGGATTCTAAGGCTCATGTCCAATCCAGCCTAGAGGAAGTATAGAACAGCTGGGATCAATAGGAGATCAATAGTAGGATCAATGCCTCATCCTACCGAGATAACGTAAACTTGTTCCAGATTTAGGCATAGATGTTGTAAGTAGAGTGCCTTCTAGCACTCAACAAAGTAGAGATTGCACTGGAACAACCGGAGTTCCCCCCGCCTCCCCTATTAACACCCTGCTTGCAGTCCCGGTCTACATATGTGCATAGGGGAAATGTCATCTGTATTCTGAAGTAAATGGCCAAGGAAAATCGAGGGCTTCATGGCCAATATGGAGGATTGGATATGACAACCATGTACTCCCTTGACAGACTCTAGAGGAATCTCATTACGAGAGATGTTGGGGGGAAAATATATAGGCTAGATTGCAGCCCCAAGGAGAGACCAGAGCATATGCCCCCTGCACCTTGGGGTGCGGAAACAAGTCAAGACATACCCAACATTTGTGATTGCTGTGGGTAGTGAAGAGGTCTGTCTGTGGTGGGCCCCACCTATGGACCAGCTCTGAGAAGACCTGGGACATAGATCCACTCATTGTGCTCTGGGAAGCTTGCATGATAGTCGGTCTGCCTATGTGTTCAAAAGTCTGCTGGGAGGTAAACTGCTTCCTGAATTTGCTAGTGATCTTCTGTCCCAGATGTTATGGGTTTCACCTCTCTCAATAGCATACTGCTGATAGGGAGAGTTCCTCCCTGGAGCTGGATATAGGCAACTGATGCCCTGTTGCTCAACTGTAAGGAGACTGGTCTTCCCTTGTTTCTGTGTAGCAAGGCCAAAGTGCTAAAAAGGTTGTTTGAACTTCCAGCACATTCGAAGACTACCCTCCTTGGCTGGAAATGTCCATTTGCCTTGACCGTCAGTCCCTCACAGTGTGCCTCCCAGGCTGTCTTGCCGACATTATTCATAACAATGATCCATTGTAATGGTTCAAAAGGGCCGTGACTTCCTCAAGGTCTTTTCATCACCGTGGACCGCTACTCATACTGAGTGACACTGTTCTCAACTGTGCTCGATCCTGTTTCCTCCCTTGCTCTAAGAATCCTAGTTGAAACTTGTGCAGGCGCCCATGGAATCATCGGTATGCATGAAGAAGTTGAGCCCAGAAGACTGAGGCACTGAGAAGCCATCAAACAAGTGAAGGTAGTTGTCCTCAGAATTCTCTTCCTGACTGTCACTGCTTTCTCTGATGTACGCAAAACAGAGGAACTAGCAGAGCACCCCCAACTACACTAACTGTTGGGTTGGAGAAAGTCAGCTTCTCTTTCCCCTATTTTTTTTTTTTTTTGAAGTTGATAACCCAGCCATATCTCTGCAGGGTATGTATGAGGACCTCTTGGTGTGACAGCAATTATTCCAGTCCCCTGGGTAGAAGAAGAATGATGGCCAGGTAGTGACAAACCCAGAGACCCTGTTCTCTGAGTGGAGCTGACACGGCACTGAGACCCTTGCCAACATTCTCAGAGATATTTATTATTTATAGGCCACAAGGTAGGCTGTTAAAGTGGAGATGTGTCTAATCGATCACCAAACTTATTTTGGAAAGAAAAGGAAATTTGGGATGTGAGGATAAGCATCCTGACAATCCAGCAGTAGCATCCAGCCGACTGCTTGTACTGTTTTATGGACTCCATCTTAAAGATCTCTAAGAGGGCCAACAAGGTTTAACCTCTTTCGATCTGCAACTGGACACTAGCCTCCGTCCCCTGTGAACTACAAACAGGGTTGGGTAGAAAACCTGCGATCTTTCCTGTGAATATGACCGGGACAATGACTCCCTGAGTCTAAAGTGTCTGTAAGTATTGTAGCAGCCCACCCGCTTTTGCTGTGGATTTGGCAGAGAAATGGTGTGGGGGAGAAGCAGTGAGGAATCCCTGAAGTGACCATGAGTGCCTAATACCTTCCTTCAAGGATCTGTACAACATGCTGTCCAGAAACCCATAAAGCACGCCCTCTGGCTCCTACCTCGCGTCTGGGCATGCGCTCGTCAAAAGGGCTTAGTGGGTACTTGTGGTATACCCAAGGATTTTCACTTATGGGCCTTGTGAAAGGTTGCCTGAGTTCCCTTACATCCTCTACCTTGGACCCTGGCCTGACAGCTGGCCCTAGACATTTTCTTTTACTTTTGCTTCCAGTCTTATGGGAGCAGATCGGACTTACCTTCTGGCACTTATGATATGGCTGTCTCCAGTTTCCTACCAAACAGAGATCTTCTGCCATAAAGTGACTCAAACCAATCTTGTTTTTAGGAAGCAAGACACCGCCCAGGGTCTCAACCATAGGGCCCCCCTAGCCGTGAGTATAGCATCGCTATAGCCAGGCATCTGGTTGAGATTATTGCCGCTTCTGCAATAAAGTTCAGACACATTCATCTTGGCTAGGGTTCGAATGATATCAGCATTATGGATTTCCTCTCCAACGGCTGTCTATCTCCTGGACCCAAAAAGCACTAGGTCACCCAGGTAAGGCAACTGCTGGACTGCAGACCCCTGTTGGTCGCCTTGTTACTAGGCTACAGTTGCATTTACTGTGGGCATGGATTTGAGTGATGCACAAGGATGACAAGGATAAAACCTGTATAGACAGACAATCAAAGGAGAAACTTTTTCTGAACTTTGCCATCCATCTTATTAAATTTCTTCCATAAATAGAGAAGGAATTGCCGTTTTGAAGAAAGCGTAAATATGACTTTGTCTTTTTACCCATGTAATGGCCTGCATGACCACCTGGATCCACTGTTCCACTAAGGAAAAAAGTGAAACCAAGCAGCTCCGGGTCTTCCTCTGATGAAGAGGAGCTATTATCTGCAGGCTGCACACTCACCAGGGTAGCCCATGCCTCAGTCCACAGACACTTACATAATGGCAGATTTCGTTCCTAAAGAGGAAACACTGCAGGGCCCCATCAAGACACACAGAAGGGGCACCCAGGCTTTTAGCGCAATTTAGTGGCCTGAGCACTGGGTCTTTGCACTGGGAGAGGCTTGAATTCAGATGGCTACTGCACAGAGGCAGAGGTGTGAGTGGTTGAGCACCACATGCCAGGGTGCCAGGTCGTTTTTCTAGTGGCTAGAGTAGCAACTAGGAGGGGGCTACCTGGCTGGCATAACTGAAGTGAGTCCAAAATAGCATCTTGCATCATAATTAATAAAGATATTTGGTGTTACCTGTTAACTGCGAACTCCTCTGGGCAGTCTTTCCTCACCAGCCTATTGGCTACAGGCGCTGTGCCACAGGCCCTGCAGGATTCTTGCTGGGGCACTGGCGTTGCTCTGGGGAAGAGGTGATAAGACGTCTTCTTTGGAACCTTTTCCCTTGAGTGGGTGCGGCATCTGCAGTTACACTCTTATGAAGACCGTCCGCCTTTCCCTGTCTCTTGATTTTTGAGAGCACGAGCATGCAGGGCTGAACACACTCAAAGCAATCCGCATAAGGAGGCTGTCACGATCAGGCATCCGGCTCGTAGACCAGTTGTTATAGCAGTTGCAGGACTACCACTGACCAGCAGGACAGGTACACAGGTAGTCACCCTGGCAGATGGCATAGTCACACCTGAGGTGCGAAGTCTAAATACTAACTGGTGTTCACCAGAGCTCCTGATGGTGGAGATGGATTTAGCTGTGTGTTAGTACCAGGTCGCGGTCCTCAGGATTGCCCCACCAGGGTGCTAGCAAGCAGGGGTCCAGTAGCAGATGAGCAGATAAGGATCAAACATGAGCGTGGTCAGTAAACAAGCCAAAAGGTCGGTAACGAGTAGTTGCAGGTTGGGATCAGGCAGTAGAGTAGTCGAGGAACAAGCCAAGGGTCGATAACGAATGGTAGCAAAATACGGACAGCAGCAGGGAAGACAAGGCACTGGCTGAGAAAGCACAATAACCTGGCAAAGAGCAATTGCAGAGACAAGGCTTATATAGGAAGTTCATGGGAGGAGCAAGGAGTTCAAGGTTCAACAGCAATCAAGACATAAGGCAGGTTTATCTAATGGATCAGGAAGAATATCCAACAGATCAGGCAGGGAGCTGTCCAGCATCCCAGATAGTCCAGTATCCCAGAGAGCTCAGTGAGAAGGATCAATGCCAGACACCGCGGAGGTCCCAGGTTCGATCCCAGGTCCTGACAGAGGCACTCTTTTCCTGAAAACTTACCAACACGGTGGTCCCATACATTTGAATTTGAGGGTCTTTTTTGCATAAGCAGTGACTGACTCATGACTTGAGGACAGATAGGACGGCCAGCTGAAATGAGGATAGCCAGAAAGGAAAATAGCACTAGAGAGAGAAGGTCTTTTGACATTAAAAAGAGGAGAAAAAATATATGCCTTCATAACCAACAGAAAATAAAAGTGTTTTTTTTTTTTAACCAAAATAAATAAATTTATATATACATAGATTTCTATTTTTGTTTTTTTTAAGTAAAAGAAACAAATTAATGCAGTATACATATATATATATATATATATATATATACACACACATACATACATACATACACACACACACACACACATTTTTTTTTTTGGTGTACTACCTGTTAAAAATCAGCAGGGGAGCTCCCCCAGGTCTGCATCCCTCATTGCTAGCAACAGTGTGCTTTTGCCCATAAGCAAGATGGCCGGCGCAGCCCGATGATGTCATCAAGACGCCCCAGGCAGCAAGGTCTAGACACATGGGCAAACAAATCAGAAACAAACATGGAGACATGGGAGGCACTCAAAAGAGAAACAGATCAAGGTAAGGGAGAACACACATGAAACAGCACAGAATAATAGGAATAGGCAGCCCTGTATGGTGCAAGGAACCAAAAAAGGAAAATGAATGAACTATCTGACCCTCCCAAGCCTCAGCCCACAGACACTTACATAATGGCAGATTTCGTTCCTAAAGAGGAAACACTGCAGGGCCCCATCAAGACCCACAGAAGGGGCACCCAGGCTTTTTAGTGCAATTTATCGGCCCGAGCACTGGGTCTTCGCACTGGGAGAGGCTTGAACCAAGACGGCTACTGCACAGAGGCAGAGGTAGGGACATAGAACTGCTTACTCTTCACTGGTTTGTGGAGGTATGAGGAAAAAAAGAAGAATGGGGGGCGGCTAACTATGCCTTTTTTATGCTATTCACTGGTCCTGAGGGAGTGGTCAAGAGGCAGAGCTCTATCACTAGTATGCTGCCATGTTGGCGTCAGGAAAGCATTTTTTCTTTGGACTTCAGTATCTGCCAGACCCATAGCTCTCTAGCTTCTTCATATGGCTCTCCGAGGCAGCACAATACTGCAAAAACTCTAGCCAGCTGCATAGACTGTTATGAACAGCACTCTCTCCAGGACCTGATGTGCAATCCGCTCATTGAAATCCATGCATATCACTAGTGCTTGTGCAGTTCTGCAGACAGATGGCTCAGAAACAAAGCACCTGTACACAAAGCTGCAGTGTGATAGGTCAGTCGGCAGCTGGAATATAATATCTGAGCTAGGGGTTTGCATTTTTTCTTGTTCAATATTTTTATTGAATTTAATCAAACAGGTATACAGTATCTCACAAAAGTGAGTACACCCCTCACATTTTTGTAAATATTTTATTATATCTTTTCATGTGACAATACTGAAGAAATGACAATTTGCTACAATGTAAAGTAGTGAGTGTACAGTTTGTATAACAGTGTACATTTGCTGTCCCCTCAAAATAACTCAACACAGAGCCATTAATGTCTAAACCGCTGGCAACAAAAGTGAGTACACCCCTAAGTGAAAATGTCCAAATTGGGCCCAAAGTGTAAATATTTGGTGTTGCCACCATTATCTTCCAGCACTGCCTTAACCCTCTTAGGTATGGAGTTTACCAGAGCTTCACAGGTTGCCGCTGGAGTCCTCTTCCACTCCTCCATGATGACATCACAGAGCTGGTGGATGTTAGAGACCTTGCGTTCCTCCACCCTCCATTTGAGGATGCCCTACAGATGCTCAATAGGGTTTAGGTCTGGAGACATGCTTGGCCAGTCCATCAACTTTACCCTCAGCTTTTTAGCAAGGCAGTGGTCATCTTGGAGGTGTGTTTGGGGTCGTTATCATGTTGGAATACTGCCCTGCAGCCCAGTCTCCGAAGGGAGGGGATCATGGCCTGCTTCACTATGTCACAGTACATGTTGTCATTCATGGTTCCCTCAATAACCTGTAGCTCCCTAGTGCTGGCAGCACTCACGCAGCCTCAGACCATGACACTCCCATCACCATGGTTGACTGTGGGCAAGACACAGCTGTCTTTGTACTCCTCACCCGGTTGCCGCCACACACGCTTGAAACCATCTGAACCAAATAAGCTTATCTTGATCTCATCAGACCACAGGACATGGTTCCAGTAATCCATGTCCTTTGTCTGCTTGTATTCAGCAAACTGTTTGCGGGCTTTCTTGTGCACCATCTTTAGAAGAGGCTTCCTTCTGGGATGACAGTCATGCAGACCAATTTGATGCAGTGTGCGCAATGTGGTCTGAGAACTGACAGGCTGACCCCCCACCCCTTCAACCTCTGCAGCAGTGCTGGCAGCACTCATACCTCTATTTCCCAAAGACAACCTCTGGTTATGATGCTGGGCACATGGACTCAACTTCTTTGGTTGACCATGGCGAGGCCTGTTCTGAGTAAAACCTGTCCTGTTAAATTGCTGTATGATCTTGGCCACTGTGCTGCAGCTCAGTTTCAGGGTCTTAGCAATCTTCTTATAGCCTAGGCCATCTTTAAGTAGAGCAACAATTCTTTTTTTTTTCAGATCCTCAGAGAGTTTTGCCATGAGGTGCCATGTTGAACTTCCAGTGACCAGTATGAGAGAGTGAGAGCGATAACACCAAATTTAACACACCTGCTCCCCATTTACACCTGAGACCTTGTAACACTAACGAGTCACATGACACCGGGGAGGGAAAATGACTAATTGGGCCCAAATTGGACATTTTCACTTAGGGGTGTACTCACTTTTGTTGCCAGAGGTTTAGACATTAATGGCTGTGTGTTGAGTTATTTTGAGGGGACAGCAAATTTACACTGTTATACAAGCTGTACACTCACTACTTTACATTGTAGCAAAGTGTCATTTCGTCATAGTTGTCACATGAAAAGATATAATAAAATATTTACAAAAATGTGAGGGGTTTACTCGCTTTTATGAGATACTGTAAGTACAGTAAGTCACTTCAGGTATAAGAAAATGTGTAGAAACACAGCTCCATTCACTGACACATGCTATGACAAATACAATGCAAACCTTGTAAACATTAGTATAAAGAGAAAAAACAAACAGGTACAAACAATGATAGCAAATCATGTTGGTGGTGCTATCACAAAGATCCGGAGTTGGGACCTGGTCCCAACAAGAGTAAGGCCAATGAGTACTGTGTATTGTAGAGGCAGAGTGAGGAAAGGAAGGGGAGAAGAAGAAGGGAAGACGCACGGGGGGCAGAGGGAAGGGGATAAGAAGGGGGGTGTATGGAAGAGACGATCGGGGAGTGAACCCTATCCAGTTCAGAGACCCCAGCCAAGGCTGCTTCAAAAGTTAGAGTTCAAGGAGGCGTTGGTCGAAGTGCTGTAGAGAAAATGAGAAGCATTAGGGTTCCAAACTCTGTGGAATTTTGTCATGGTCCCTTGTACTTTAGTTGTAAGCTTTTAGTTGACTAGAACCCATTGTATACAAGAGGCAACTTCGGATATCGATAATGTATCAGACAACCAAGCATCGGTTATCGTCTGTATTGTGGCCAACAAGACATGGATCATCAACGTGTGTTTCTGTCAGGTGATCGCTGCCACTCATAGGTTAAAGGAGAAGTACAGCCAAAGCTTGTTTAGCTGTACTTCTGCTGTGGATCACAGGAGTGCAGTATGTTCTGCACTCCTTTGACCCGTTTTCAGCAGACAATGGGTTAAAGCTGTCAGCTGACATCACAGAATCAGGCCTGGACCACCACCTGGCTCAGCCTCTCAGTGAGTGGCTGAGAGCCTGAGCCGGCCACTCCCCCTCCACAGCCCAGCGCTCCAGTGAGCAAGGAGAGGGCAGAGCAGACAGTGGTGCCTGACAGTCACAAGCTCTCTGCTCAGGGAGTTCTGCGAAGTGAGTGATCAGCGGAATTTGATCTGTTGGTCCTCAGCCTTAGAGCCAGCGGGGGACAGATGCAGCATTGGACCGATGATGCATCCAGTAGGTAATTATGATTCTAAAATAAAAAAAATTCCCATACTTATTTTTTTATGCAGAGCTTCTTGCAGAAGCATAGGGATTGGTTTCTGCAATAATTTATGCAAGATATCATAGACAGAAGTCCAAAATGTTTGCGCCATTGGGCAGGCCCACCATATATGGAAATATGACTTTATTTGGACAGCCATAAAACAGGTCAGGGGATTGGTCGGAAAGGCTAGTCTGGATGGCACCAACTGCCAGATGAGGAGAACTTTGTAATTGATCTCGACCACTGGTGCGGTTATGGAGACTTGGTAATATCCCAAATTTGAACCCAGGCTTGCGAGTCTAATGGCATACCCATGTCCCTCTGCCAGGAGAGCACATAGGAGAGCAGGTTGGTAGAAAATGTAGATATAAGAGTAGTGTATACAAGTGAAATTAAGCCCAGAGAACACAGATCCTTTAGAGAAATGGTTCTCAACCTCAGTCCTCAAGTACTCCCAATGGGCCATGTTTTAGGAACTTCCCTTAGATAAAATAGCTCTAAATCAATGCCATGTCATTGATATTGATTTAAAGCAGCTGTGCAAAGTAAAGGAAAACCTGAAAACATGGCCCGTAGGGAGTACTTATGAGGTCTGAGGTTGATAACCACTACTTTAGGGGTCTGCATTTTTAATTATCCCCTTCTCCCAGCCTTAGGCGCGGGTGCTGCAGCACCATTTGACACAGGGCCGATCAATCTTCAGGGCCTGGCCAATGATTTTTGGCCTGGCCCTTCCGATCGGCCCTGCCAATGATAGGACTCATCTGCCTCTGAAATGTAAACAGAGGCAGGGGAAGTTAGCTCCCCTTCCTCCCTGAAGCCCTTTTCGGTTTCAGCGAGGAAGAAGGAGCATCAAAAAACTGGAGTTGCACAACAGCACACTGACACCAGGTCACATAGGCACATTTAACCTCTTGATCACCCCCTGATCGGTCTCCTGTTAACCCTTTCACTCCCTGTCACTCCCTGTCACAGTGTCATATAGTGCAGCGATCTGATTTTTACCGATCGCTGTACTTGTGACCCTTGTGACGCTAAATCAGTGTTAAGTTAGGCTAGTACTAGGCCTAGTTAGCTGAAAATACCCCCCCTTGCCCCCCCCCAATAAAGTTTTTAACCCCTTGATTGCCCCCTGTCACCTGTGATCACCGTATAAGTGTCACGGGTGAAGCTAGCTAGATAGATAGTTTTTTTTTTTCAATCAGATTACCCGCCGTATATACCTTTTATAGGTTCTAACCCCCAATCGCCCGTCAGGGACCCCAGTTAGGTTTTAGTGTGCGTTAGGGTCAGTGTAAATGCCAGGCAGGGTCAGTTAGCGAGGTACTCTGACACGCATGCACGCACATTAGGTAGGTGCTAGATATTATTGTAATATCTGATCAGAGCAATATCTGCGATCTGATCAGATATATATTAGCGTCCCCCTTAGATTAGGGTTCTAAAAGACGCAGTGTTAGCGGGATCAGCCCAGATAACTGCTAACACCTGCGTTTAGCCCCTCCGCCCATCCCAGCCCACCCAAGTGCAGGATCAATAGATCGCTGTCACTTACCAAACACTTTACACATATCTGCAGCCTTCGCAGAGATCACGCCCGATCCCTGCGAATTCTAACAGTGAATTTGGTAGCGTTTGAAGCAGGCTCTGACAACCAGGTGCGCTTTTTTTGCCTGTGAGTCACGCTAGTGTACGTTTCAAATTTAGAAAGCCCAAAATGTCTGGCCGCACGTACACTAGCGAAGAGGCCTACAATGTGCTGAGTTTGACAGATGAGAGCGATGGGGAAGCCTCACTGTCAGATTCAGGCTCAGCATATGAACCTGTAGACAGCAGCGGCACCCTAACAGATAGCTCTGACGATGAAGTTGTGGTCCCTGCTAGAGTCAGGCGTATCAGACCCCGTTCTGCTGTCACTGATGTGCGTGAACCGCAGGGCTCTCGTATGCAGCAGAGAGCCAGTACTAGTGCTGCTACCCATTCTGATGACCTGGCAAGCACCAGCGGCCTAGTACCCCCTGGACGTAGACGAACCAGCACTGCAGTAACACTTGGTGACGTGGCGAGTCCCATAAGTGCAGTACAAGCTGGTGTGGCTAGCATGAGTAATGCCCCGCAGCCACGAAGAAGACGAACACAGGCCCGCAGAACCCATAGTGCCCTTCCTGACGCGCAAACCCTGATTGGCAACCCACCACTGATGCAGCTCCCGTACTTCCCCCATTCACTGCCCAACCCGGAATCACGGTGAATACAGCTGATTTTACGGCCATTGATTTTTATTCGCTGTATTTCACGGAAGATCTCTATAGATCTATTGTGGACCAAAGCAATTTATATGCTGGTCAATTCATTGCCATTAATCCCCATTTGATACTTGCCAGAGACTGGAAACCAATCACGGTTCCAGAGTTTAAGACCTTTCTGGGCCTTTCCTTCCTCATGAGCA
>BLSH010032335.1:3257-13811 GCA_018402905.1 Glandirana rugosa
TATGTACCATATTGTACAGTGTGCATTGATCAGAAGTATACCGTGTATAGCACAGTGTACAGAATGCAGGGGCCAGGAGTATATATTGTACAGTGTGCATTGATCAGAAGTATACCATGTATAACACAGTGTATAGAATGCAGGGGCCAGGAGTATATATTGTACAGTGTGCATTGATCAGAAGTATACGGTGTATAGCTCAGTGTATAGAATGCAGGGGTCAGGAGTATATATTGTACAATGTGCATTGATGAGAAGTATACAGTGTATAGCACAGTGTATAGAATGCAAGGGTCAGGAGTATATATTGTACAGTGTGCATTGATCAGAAGTATACCGTGTATAGCTCATTGTATAGAATGCAGGGGTCAGGAGTATATATTGTACAGTGTGCATTGATCATAAGTATGCCGTGTATAGCACAGTGTACAGAATGCTGGGGTCAGGAGTATATATTGTACGGAGTGCATTGATCAGAAGTATACCGTGTATAGCACAGTGTATAGAATGCAGGGGTCAGGAGTATATATTGTACAGTGTGCATTGATCAGAAGTATACAGTGTATAGCACAGTGTACAGAATGCTGGGGTCAGGAGTATATATTGTACAGTGTGCATTGATCAGAAGTATACCGTGTATAGCTCAGTGTATAGAATGCAGTGGTCAGGAGTATATATTGTACAGTGTGCATTGATCAGAAGTATCAATCTCAGAGGAGTAGAGCTCTATCCTGGATCTCAGAGGAGTAGAGCTCTATCCTGGATCTCAGGAGTGGAGCTCTATCCTGGATCTCAGAGGAGTAGAGCTCTGTCCTGAATCTCAGAGGAGTAGAGCTCTATCCTGGATCTCAGAGGAGTAGAGCTCTGTCCTGGATCTCAGAGGAGTAGAGCTCTGTCCTGGATCTCAGAGGAGTGGAGCTCTATCCTGGATCTCAGAGGAGTTGAGCTCTATCCTGCATCTCAGAGGAGAGTTCTATCCTGGATCTCAGAGGAGTGGAGCGCTATCCTGGATCTCAGAGGAGAGTTCTATCCTTAATCTCAGAGGAGTGGAGCTCTATCCTGGATCTCAGAGGAGTGGAGCTCTATCCTGGATCTCAGAGGAGTGGAGCTCTATCCTGGATCTCAGAGGAGTAGAGCTCTATCCTGGATCTCAGAGGAGTGGACCTCTATCCTGGATCTCAGAGGAGTGGACCTCTATCCTTGATCTCAGAGGAGTGGACCTCTATCCTTGATCTCAGAGGAGTGGAGCTCTATCCTGGATCTCAGAGGAGTGGAGCTCTATCCTGGATCTCAGAGGAGTGGAGCTCTATCCTGGATCTCAGAGGAGTGGAGCTCTATCCTGGATCTCAGAGGAGTGGAGCTCTATCCTGGATCTCAGAGGAGTAGAGCTCTATCCTGGATCTCAGAGGAAAGTTCTATCCTGGATCTCAGAGGAGCGCTCTATCCTGGATCTCAGAGGAGAGCTCTATCCTGGATCTCAGAGGAGAGCTCTGTCCTGGATCTCAGAGGAGTGGAGCTCTATCCTGGATCTCAGAGGAGTGGAGCTCTATCCTGGATCTCAGAGGAGAGCTCTATCCTGGATCTCAGAGGAGAGCTCTATCCTGGATCTCAGAGGAGTGGAGCTCTATCCTGGATCTCAGAGGAGAGCTCTATCCTGGAGAGACTAGGATCTGGGTGGGCAGCAGTGGAAGGATTCTAGGTGGTGAGAGGTAAGGATTAGGATCTGGATGGGCAGCAGTGTAAGGATTCTAGGTGGTGAGAGGTAAGGATTAGGATCTGGATGGGCGGCAGTGTAAGGATTCTGGATGGTGAGAGGTTAGGATTAGGATCTGGATGGGCAGCAGTGGAATGATTCTGGATGGTGAGAGGTTAGGATTAGGATCTGGATGGGCAGCAGTGGAAGGATTCTGGATGGTGAGAGGTTAGGATTAGGATCTGGATGGGCAGCAGTGTAAGGATTCTGGATGGTGAGAGGTTAGGATTAGGATCTGGATGGGCAGCAGTGTAAGGATTCTGAATGGTGAGAGGTTAGGATTAGGATCTGGGTGGGCAGCAGTGTAAGGATTCTGGATGGTGAGAGATTAGGACTAGGATCTGGGTAGGCAGCAGTGTAAGGATTCTGGATGGTGAGAGGCTAGGATTAGGATCAGGGTGGGCAGCAGTGTAAGGATTCTGGATGGTGAGAGATTAGGATTAGGATCTGGATGGGCAGCAATGTAAGGGTCCTAGATGGTGAGAGGTTAGGATTAGGATCTGGATGAGTAGCAGTGTAACAATTCTGTATGGTGAGAGGTTAGGATTAGGATCTGGGTGGGCAGCAGTGTAAGGATTCTGGATGGTGAGAGATTAGGACTAGGATCTGGGTAGGCAGCTGTGTAAGGATTCTGGATGGTGAGAGCTTAGCATTAGGATCTGGATGGGCAGCAGTGTAACGATCCTGGATGATGAGAGGTAAGGATTAGGATCTGGGTTGGCAGCAGTGTAAGGATTCTGGATGGTGAGAGGTAAGGATTAGGATCTGGATAGGCAGCAGTGGGAGGATTCTGGATGGTGAGAGCTTAGCATTAGGATCTGGATGGGCAGCAGTGGAAGGATTCTGGATGGTGAGGGGTTAGGATTAGGATCTGGATGGGCAGCAGTGTAAGGATTCTGGATGGTGAGAGGTAAGGATTAGGATCTGGGTGGGCAGCAGTGTAAGGATTCTGGATGGTGAGAGGTAAGGATTAGGATCTGGATAGGCAGCAGTGGAATGATTCGGGATGGTGAGAGGCAAGGATTAGGATCTGGATAGGCAGCAGTGGGAGGATTCTGGATGGTGAGAGGTTAGGATTAGGATCTGGATGGGCAGCGGTGTAAGGATTTCCTGATGGTGAGAGGTTAGGATTAGGATCTGGATGGGCAGCAGTGTAACAATTCTGTATGGTCAGAGGTTAGGATTAGGATCTGGATAGGCAGCAGTGGAAGGATTCTGGATGGTGAGAGGTAAGGATTAGGATCTGGATGGGCAGCAGTGGAAGGATTCTGGATGGTGAGAGGTTAGGATTAGGATCTGGATGGGCAACAGTGGAAGGATTCTGGGTGTTGAGTGGGTAGGATTAGGATCCGGATGGGCAGCAATATAAGGGTCCTAGGTGGTGAGAGGTTAGGATTAGGATCTGGATGGGTAGCAGTGTAACAATTCTGTATGGTGAGAGATTAGGATTAGGATCTGGATAGGCAGCAGTGGGAGGATTCTGGATGGTGAGAGGTTAGGATTAGGATCTGGATGGGCAACAGTGGAAGGATTCTGGGTGTTGAGTGGGTAGGATTAGGTTCCGGTTGGGCAGCAATGTAAGGGTCCTAGATGGTGAGAGGTTAGGATTAGGATCTGGGTGGGCAGCAGTGTAAGGATTCTGGATGTTGAGAGGTTAGGATTAGGATCTGGATGGGCAGCAGTGTAACAATTCTGTATGGTCAGAGGTTAGGATTAGGATCTGGATGGGCAGCAGTGTAAGGATTCTGTATGGTCAGAGGTTAGGATTAGGATCTGGATCGGCAGCAGTGTAAGGATCCTGGATGGTGAGAGGTTAGGATTAGGATCTGGATGGGCAGCATTGGAAGGATTCTGGATGGTGAGAGGTTAGGATTAGGATCTGGATGGGCAACAGTGGAAGGATTCTGGATGGTGAGAGGTTAGGATTGGGATCTGGATGGGCAGCAGTGTAAGGATCCTGGATGGTGAGAGGTTAGGATTAGGATCTGGATAGGCAGCAGTGTAAGGATTCTGGGTGGTGAGCGGTTAGGAATTAGATCTGGATGGGCAGCAGTGCATGGATTCTGGCTGGTGAGAGGTAAGGATTAGGATCTGGATGGGCAGCAGTATAAGGATCCTGGATGAATAGAGGTTAGGATTTGGATCTGGATGGGCAGCAGTGTAAGGATCCTGGATGGTGAGAGGTAAGGATTAGGATCTGGATGGGCAGCAGTGTAAGCATTCTGGAAGGTGAGTGGTAAGGATTAGGATCTGTATGGGCAGCAGTGTAAGGATTCTGGATGGTGAGAGGTTAGGATTAGGATCTGGATGGGCAGCAGTGGAAGGATTCTGGATGGTGAGAGGTTAGGATTAGGATCTGGGTGGGCAGCAGTGTAAGGATTCTGGATGGTGAGAGGTTAGGATTAGGATCTGGATGGGCAGCAGTGTAAGGATCCAGGATGGTGAGAGGTTAGGATTAGGATCTGGATGGGCAGCAGTTTAAGGATTCTGGATGGTGAGAGGTAAGGATTAGGATCTGGATGGGCAGCAGTGTAAGGATTCTGGATGGTGAGAGGTTAGGATTAGGATCTGGATGGGCAGCAGTGGAAGGATTCTGGATGGTGAGAGGTCAGGATTAGGATCTGGATGGGCAGCAGTGTAAGGATTCTGGATGGTGAGAGGTTAGGATTAGGATCTGGGTGGGCAGCAGTGTAAGGATTCTGGATGGTGAGAGATTAGGACTAGGATCTGGGTAGGCAGCAGTGTAAGGATTCTGGATGGTGAGAGGCTAGGATTAGGATCAGGGTGGGCAGCAGTGTAAGGATTCTGGATGGTAAGAGATTAGGATTAGGATCTGGATGGGCAGCAGTGGAAGGATTCTGGATAGTGAGAGGTTAGGATTAGGATCTGGATGTGCAGCAGTGGAAGGATCCTGGATGGTGAGAGGTTAGGATTAGGATCAGGGTGGGCAGCAGTGTAAGGATTCTGGATGGTGAGAGGTTAGGATTAGGATCTGGATGCGCAGCAGTGGAAGGATCCTGGATGGTGAGAGGTTAGGATTAGGATCTGGATGGGCAGCAGTGGAAGGATTTTGGATGGTGAGAGGTTAGGATGAGGATCTGGATGGGCAGCAGTGTAAGGCTTCTGGATGGTGAGAGGTTAGGATTAGGATCTGGGTGGGCAGCAGTGTAAGGATTCTGGATGGTGAGAGGTTAGGATTAGGATCTGGGTGGGCAGCAGTGTAAGGATTCTGGATGGTGAGAGATTAGGATTAGGATCTGGGTGGGTTGCAGTGTAAGGATCCTGGATGGTGAGAGGTTAGGATTAGGATCTGGATGCGCAGCAGTGGAAGGATCCTGGATGGTGAGAGGTTAGGATTAGGATCTGGATGGGCAGCAGTGGAAGGATTTTGGATGGTGAGAGGTTAGGATGAGGATCTGGATGGGCAGCAGTGTAAGGCTTCTGGATGGTGAGAGGTTAGGATTAGGATCTGGGTGGGCAGCAGTGTAAGGATTCTGGATGGTGAGAGGTTAGGATTAGGATCTGGGTGGGCAGCAGTGTAAGGATTCTGGATGGTGAGAGATTAGGACTAGGATCTGGGTAGGCAGCAGTGTAAGGATTCTGGATGGTGAGAGGTAAGGATTAGGATCTGGATAGGCAGCAGTGGGAGGATTCTGGATGGTGAGAGCTTAGCATTAGGATCTGGATGGGCAGCAGTGGAAGGATTCTGGATGGTGAGGGGTTAGGATTAGGATCTGGATGGGCAGCAGTGTAAGGATTCTGGATGGTGAGAGGCAAGGATTAGGATCTGGATAGGCAGCAGTGGGAGGATTCTGGATGGTGAGAGGTAAGGATTAGGATCTGGATAGGCAGCAGTGGAAGGATTCGGGATGGTGAGAGGCAAGGATTAGGATCTGGATAGGCAGCAGTGGGAGGATTCTGGATGGTGAGAGGTTAGGATTAGGATCTGGATGGGCAGCAGTGTAACAATTCTGTATGGTCAGAGGTTAGGATTAGGATCTGGATAGGCAGCAGTGTAAGGATCCTGGATGGTGAGAGGTAAGGATTAGGATCTGGATGGGCAGCAGTGGAAGGATTCTGGATGGTGAGAGGTTAGGATTAGGATCTGGATGGGCAACAGTGGAAGGATTCTGGGTGTTGAGTGGGTAGGATTAGGATCCGGATGGGCAGCAATGTAAGGGTCCTAGGTGGTGAGAGGTTAGGATTAGGATCTGGATGTGTAGCAGTGTAACAATTCTTTATGGTGAGAGATTAGGATTAGGATCTGGATAGGCAGCAGTGGGAGGATTCTGGATGGTGAGAGGTTAGGATTAGGATCTGGATGGGCAACAGTGGAAGGATTCTGGATGTTGAGAGGTTAGGATTAGGATCTGGATGGGCAGCAGTGTAACAATTCTGTATGGTCAGAGGTTAGGATTAGGATCTGGATGGGCAGCAGTGTAAGGATTCTGTATGGTCAGAGGTTAGGATTAGGATCTGGATAGGCAGCAGTGTAAGGATCCTGGATGGTGAGAGGTTAGGATTAGGATCTGGATGGGCAGCAGTGTAAGCATTCTGGAAGGTGAGTGGTAAGGATTAGGATCTGGATGGGCAGCAGTGTAAGGATTCTGGATGGTGAGAGGTTAGGATTAGGATCTGGATGGGCAGCAGTGTAAGGATCCTGGATGATGAGAGGTTAGGATTAGGATCTAGGTGGGCAGCAGTGTAAGGATCCGGGATGGTGAGAGGTTAGGATTAGGATCTGGGTGGGCAGCAGTGTAAGGATTCTGTATGGTCAGAGGTTAGGATTAGGATCTGGTTAGGCAGCAGTGTAAGGATCCTGGATGGTGAGAGGTTAGGATTAGGATCTGGATGGGCAGCAGTGTAAGGATCCTGGATGATGAGAGGTTAGGATTAGGATCTGGGTGGGCAGCAGTGTAAGGATCCTGGATGATGAGAGGTTAGGATTAGGATCTGGGTGGGCAGCAGTGTAAGGATTCTGGATGGTGAGAGCTTAGGATTAGGATCTGGATGGGCAGCAGTGTAAGGATTCTGGATGGCGAGAGGTTAGGATTAGGATCTGGATAGGCAGCAGTGTAAGGATTCTGGATGATGAGAGGTTAGGATTAGGATCTGGATGGGCAGCAGTGTAAGGATCCTGGATGATGAGAGGTTAGGATTAGGATCTGGGTGGGCAGCAGTGTAAGGATCCTGGATGATGAGAGGTTAGGATTAGGATCTGGGTGGGCAGCAGTGTAAGGATTCTGGATGGTGAGAGGTTAGGATTAGGATCTGGATGGGCAGCAGTGTAAGGATTCTGGATGTTGAGAGGTTAGGATTAGGATCTGGGTGGGCAGCAGTGGAAGGATTCTGGATGGTGAGAGGTTAGGATTAGGATCTGGATGGGCAACAGTGTAAGGATCCTGGATGGTGAGAGGTTAGGATTAGGATCTGGATGGGCAGCAGTGTAAGGATTCTAGATGGTGAGAGGTAAGGATTAGGATCTGGATAGGCAGCAGTGTAAGGATTCTGGATGATGAGAGGTTAGGATTAGGATCTGGATGGGCAGCAGTGTAAGGATTCTGGATGGTGAGAGGTTAGGATTAGGATCTGGATGGGCAGCAGTGTAAGGATTCTGGATGGTGAGAGGTTAGGATTAGGATCTGGATGGGCAGCAGGGGAAGGATTCTGGATGGTGAGAGGTAAGGATTAGGATCTGGATAGGCAGCAGTGTAAGGATTCTGGGTGGTGAGAGGTTAGGATTAGGATCTGGATGGGCAGCAGTGCAAGGATTCTGGATGGTGAGAGGTAAGGATTAGGATCTGGATGGGCAGCAGTGTAAGGATTCTGGATGGTGAGAGGTAAGGATTAGGATCTGGATGGGCAGCAGTGGAAGGATTCTGGATGGTGAGAGGTTAGGATTAGGATCTGGATGGGCAGCAGTGTACGGATCCTGGATGATGAGAGGTTAGGATTAGGATCTGGATGGGCAGCAGTGTACGGATCCTGGATGATGAGAGGTTAGGATTAGGATCTGGTTGGGTAACATCTGACGGTCATTCTGATCTTTTGCTCTTTGACGCCATAGCGTTCCCACTATCCCCGGTCACCTCGGACTTCCCTGGCTTCGGGCACATTGCCCCCATGTCAACTGGGTCACTGGCAATGTTCAGTTCAACTCAACCAACTGCTGGCACCACTGCTTTCCCCCACCTGCTGGATCCTTCTTAGCTGCATCCTGCGCGGACTCTGACCCCGAACTCTGGCCCGGACTCTGGCCCGGACTCTGGCCCGGACTCTGACCCGGACTCTGACCCGGACTCTGACCCGGACTCTGACCCGGACTCTGACCCGGACTCTGGCCCGGACTCTGGCCCGGACTCTGACTCTGGCCCGGACTCTGACCCGGACTCTGACCCGGACTCTGGCCTGGACTCTGGCCCGGACTCTGACCCGGACTCTGACCCGGACTCTGGCCCGGACTCTGGCCCGGACTCTGACCCGGACTCTGGCCCGGACTCTGACCCGGACTCTGACCCGGACTCTGGCCCGGACTCTGACCCGGACTCTGACCCGGACTCTGGCCCGGACTCTGGCCCGGACTCTGACCCGGACTCTGGCCCTGACCTGGACTCTGACCCGGACTCTGGCCCGGACTCTGACTCTGGCCCGGACTCTGGCCCGGACTCTGGCCCGGACTTTGACCCGGACTCTGACCCGGACTCGGAAGTTCATCTTGCTGTTCCCTCAGCATATCATGATTTTCTTGTGTTCAGCAAAAAAGGGGCAGATCCCTTGCCACCTCACCGTCCCATGACTGCCCCATAGAGTTACTTCCTGGCAACTCTATTCCAACACCTTGTCCATGACATCTTCCGGGACTTCCTTGATCTGTTTGTGTCGGTGGTCCTAGATAACATCCTCATCTTCTCCCCATTCCCTGGAGGAACACCGAAACCATGGAGCGCGTTAAGCCGCCTTCGTCAGCACGGCCTCTGCGCTAAGGCTGAGAAGTGCGCATCCAAGTGCTCCAATATCTCCTTCCTGGGATTCATCCTTTCCATCTCAGACTTCACAATGGACCCCCACAAGGTCTCCGCCATCACAAACTGGCCGGCACCAACCGACAAGAAAGCGGTGCAGCGTTTTGTCGGTTTTCCAAACTTCTACAGGAAGTTCATTAGGGGGTTCTCTGCTGTAATCACCCCCATCATCCAACTGACAAAACAGACCTCCCGCTTTCATTGGACCCCTGAAGCACAAGCAGCCTTCCAGCAACTCAAGGAACTCTTCACTTCCGCTCCGATCCTGAAGCACCCGGACTCTGCTCTACCTTACATATTGGAGGTAGATGCCTCTGAAGCGCCAGTCGGGGGGCGGGCCTCTCTCAAAGACAGGGGCCAAAGGCCGCACTGCACCCAATTGCCTTTTATTCCCGGAAGTTGTCGCTCCCCTATGATGTGGAGGATAGGGAACTTCTTGCAATTGAGTCTTCTCTACAAGAATGGCGCTATCTGCTGGAAGGAGCCTTGCACCCAGTCCTAGTTTTTACCGACCAGTAGAGTACTGCGCCCTGCCAAGAGACTCGAGCCCCTCATATCACCTACAGGCCTGGGTCTAAAAACGTGAAACCAGACGCCCTGTCCCGGATGTTCCTGGAACCAGGGGACTCTCCTCCACCCAATACAATCCTTCCTGCACGGAATTTCCTGTTGATCCAAGAGGATCTCTTCTCCCAGATCAGGCGAGCTGTTACTGGGTCCCCCACCTCACCGGACCCCAGGCTGACCCTTCAAGACGGGCTGTGGTGGTTCGGTACGAAAATCTTCATTCCTGAAGAGCAGTGTCTGGCAGTGCTGGAACAATGTCACGACCACAAGCTGGCAGGACATTTCAGTGGTTGCAAGAATGCAGACCTACTCTCCAGGTCGTTCTGGTGGCCATCATCCGACAAGGACTGTAGGGAATATGTGAAAGCCTGCCCCACCTGTGCTCGTAACAAGGTCGACAGAGCCAAGGCTTGGGGGCTTCTGAACCCACTTGCTATCCCTGAAAGCCCATGGTCACAACTCTCCATGGATTTCATTGTGGAATTATCTCCTGAAGGGTGCACGACCATCTTTGTAGTGGTCGACCGCCTTAGAAAGATGGCACATTTTATTCCCATGAAGGGCACACCCTCGGCAATCCAGACGGCCGAAGTTTTCATTAAGGAAATTATCCGCCTCCATGGCCTCCCTACCAACATTGTGTCGGATCGAGGGGTACAATTTACGTCCAGGGTCTGGAAGGCGCTGTGTTCAACTTTGGGAATTGACTTGGCCTTCTCTTCCGCCTACCATCCTCAGACCAATGGCCAGACGGAGAGAACGAACCAGACCCTGGAGCAGTATCTGCGCTGCTACTCATCGTTTGCCCAGGACGATTGGGTCTCCCTGCTGCCGGTAGCCGAGTTCGGTTCATTCTGCCACCAACCAGTCACCATTCTGGGCGAACCTCGGCTACCACCCCTCCCTCCTTCCCAATGTGGTACCTGAGAGTGCCGTACCTGCTGTGCAGGATATCGCCAGCTTTCTTGAAGAGAATAACAAGCTCCTTCAGGAAACCCTGCCCCTGACACAGGAGCACAAGTGGAGGCGGGGGGAGCTGGACCTGGACCTGCAGCCAGGCCACCAAGTCTGGCTCTCCACCAAGAATCTAAAAATTTGTTGCCCCTTAAGGAAACTAGGACCTAAATTCATGGGGCCCTTCCCAATCAAAAGGAAGATCAATAGAGTGGCATACGAGCTGGACCTCCCCTCTTCGCTTCGAGTACCCCCAGT
>BLSH010032353.1:8995-30926 GCA_018402905.1 Glandirana rugosa
CAGGAAGTGTCTCGACTCTCCTTGTACAGGGATGACGTCTACTGCAGTAGGGACAGGTTCCTGTCGGTGCTGTGAGGGACAGATTATCGTTCTAAAATCATCTCATACTGGAGTAGGGAGAGGTTCCTGTCGGTGCTGTGAGGGACAGATCATCGTTTCAAAATCATCTCATACTGCAGTAGGGACATGTTCCTCTCAGCTCTGTGAAGGACAGATTAGCGTTCTAAAATCATCTCATACTGCAGTAGGGACAGGTTACTGTCGGTGCTGTGAGGGACAGATTAGCGTTCTAAAATCATCTCATACTGGTGTAGGGAGAGGTTCCTGTCTTTGCTGTGAGGGACAGATTATCATTCTAAAATCATCTCATACTGCAGTAGGGACAAGTTCCTGGCGGTGCTGTGAGGGACAGATTATCGTTCTAAAATCATCTTATACTGGAGTAGTGAGAGGTTCCTGTCAGTGCTGTGAGGGACAGATTATCATTCTAAAATCATCTCATACTGCAGTAGGGACAGGTTCCTGTCGGTGCTGTGAGGGACAGATTATCGTTCTAAAATTATCTCATACTGCAGTAGGGACAGATTCCTGTCGGTGCTGTGAGGGACAGATTATCGTTCTAAAATCATCTCATACTGGAGTAGGGACAGGTTCCTGTCGGTGCTGTGAGGGACAGATTATCGTTCTAAAATCATCTCATACTGCAGTAGGGACAGGTATCTGTCGGTGCTGTGAAGGACAGATTAGCGTTCTAAAATCATCTCATACTGGTGTAGGGAGAGGTTCCTGCTGCTGGTGGGAGCGGTGCATTTCTTGCACAAAAATAAAAAGTGCGTCTACGTTGCTGTTTTAAAAAAAAATATAATAATTTATTATTCTTTTTTTTTTTTTAGTATTAATAAATAGTGCTACATAGTACATTTTCACCTTGCTGTGCATTTCTTGTGCAAAAATAAAAAGTGCATCTACATTGCTGGTTTAAAAATATATATATAATCTAAATACTACATTTGCGGCCAGCGGTGAATTGCTTGCGCAAAAATAAAATGTGCATCTACATTGCTGGTTAAAAAAAAAAAAAAGAATAATAATTTATTATTCTTTTATTTTATTATTATTAATAAATAGTGCTACATAGCACATTTGCATCCAAATGAGGAGAGGGTCAAATAAGGGACGTGGTCGTGGTGCTGCTGGTGTTGGTGAAGTTCCTGTTTCAAGGAGAGGTTGTGGTCGTTTTGTGCCAGCTACATGCACAAGTGAAACATCTACCTCAGGTACGAGTAGCCGACAGAACCTTCAATGTTATATGGTAGGCCCGAATGCCGCTCAACGAATGGTGAGGCCAGAACAAGTACAGACGGTAGTAGATTAGGTGGCTGACAATGCCTCCCGTTCCTTCACATTGTCTCCCACCTGGTCCCTTGATGAAAGCTCAGAGTTGGCACCTGAATCCCATGGCCATCTGTCTTTCACCTCAGCCCCTTGTAAATCAGCCAAGGAGTCTGAGCCCCAAGTCATGCAGCTCTTATGCTTTTTGCTGACTCTGCTGGTGTGCTTTCCGTGGGCCATCCACATGCCCCAGAAGTGGAAGACATTGAGTGCACCAATGCCCAACCACTTCTGTTTCAGGATGAGGACATGGAAACACCACCGCAGCACATCTCTGATGATGACAAAACACAGGTGCCAACTGCTGCGGCTTTCCACAGTGTGCAGACTGATAAGAAGGGCAGTGGTGAAGGGTGGGTGGAAGATGATGTGGAGGATGATGAGGTCCTAGACCCCACATGGAATGAAGGTAATGCGAGTGACGTGTGCAGTTTGGAGGAAAAGGTGGTGGTCGCACAGAGCCACCAGCACAGCGAAAGAGGAAGCAGGTTACAAAAGCGGAGCGACCGTCCCCTAGACAGTACGCCTGCTACTACCCACCGAACCCAGGGACCTAGCACACCAAAGGCAGCTCAAAGGAGTTCCCCGGCGTGGCAGTTCTTCAGACAATGTGCTGACTACAAGACACGAGTGGTTTGCACGCTATGCAATCAGAGCCTGAAGCGAGGCATAAATGTTATAAACCTGAGCACAACCTGCATGACCAGGCATCTACATGCAAAGCACAAGCTGCAGTGGAATAAGCACCTCAAAATCCAAGAAAGGTCTTGGCCTCCTCCTGCTTCCTCTTCTGCTGCAGCCTGGACCTCTTCCTCCACCTCTACAGTGCCAGTGTCACCTGACATATAACAAACAGACGATGTGACAGCAACACCACCATGTCCGCCACCGTCCTCAGACATTTCCACATGGTCCCATGGAAGCTTACAGCTGTCCATCTCCCAAACACCCAAAAATTCAGAAATTCAAGTAAGTAATATTCTGAATAATTGTGAAGATGTGTTATCTTTGGAATCCTTTTTGCATTCATTTACTTTGCATCCTGTTTCCATCAGGATGCAGAGATAATTTGTCCTGCAGCTCTGTGGTCCCTAGCTTGTTTGGTCGGTGGAAAGAAAGAGGAAGTACCCCCCTACCCACCCACAATCCCTGGCCCTGAATGGCAGCATTTCAAAATTCTTGGCCCTTGAAATGCTGTCATTCCGTCTGGTGGACACAGACAGTTTTAAAAACCTGATGACGGTGTCTGTCCCACAGTACGTGATTCCCAGCCACCACTACTTTTCCAGGTGAGCCATCTCTTCCCTGCACAAACAAGTCGGGGACAAGATCAAGTGTGCACTGCGCAACACTATCTGTGGCAATGTCCACATATCAGTGGTTATGTAAGCACGGGCAGGGACACTATATCTCACTAACTGCACACTGGGCAAATGTAGTGACGGGTGGGCCTCAGGCGGCTAGCCGTTTGGCGCATGTCCTTCCGCCGCCGAGGATTGCAGGGCATTTCTCTTTGCCTCCTGTTGCCTCCTCCTCCTACTCCGCTTCCTCCTCCTCTACCACTTCCTCATCCAGTCAACGTAACACTTTTACCACCAACTTCAGCACATCCAGGGGGAAATGACAGCAGGCTGTTTTAAAACTGATATGTTTGGGGGATAAACCCCACATTGTGCTGCAGCTGTGGACTGGCATTGAACAACAGACCAATGAGTAATTGTTGCCACTGAGCCTCAAGCCCGGCCTGGTGGTGTGCAATAATGGGCGAAATCTCGTAGCAGCTCTGGGCCTAGCTGGTTTGACGCACATCCCTTGCCTGGCGCATGTGCTGAATTTGGTGGTGCAGAAATTTCTAAAATACTACCTGGATATGTCAGAGCTGCTGCAGAAAGTACGGGCCATCTGAGCATGCTTTCGGCGTTCTCACCCTGCTGCTGCTCACCTGTCTGCGCTGCAGTGGAACATTTTATAGAGTTAAATATAGTATCTTACCATGTGTACCATTGAGAGGATATCTGTATGCCTAAGACCAATGACGGAACCGGACAACCGACCAAACAAGCTAGGGACCACAGAGCTGCAGGACAAATTATCTCTGCATCCTGATGGAAACAGGATGCAAAGTAAATGAATGCAAAAAGGATTCCAAAGATAACACATCTTCACAATTATTCAGAATATTACTTACTTGAATTTCTGAATTTTTTGAATGAGAAGGAAATAGGGCCAATCTGTTTGGACCTTCCGGAAGGATAAACCTCCAAGGGATTTCTTAGCAAAAAGCCAAAGGCGGATTCCATGCCAAAAAAGCCTCTACATAGTTCCCCCCCATCATCCCCCGCATGGCAGGGAGAGGGACAATACGTCCCCTAGAGGGCATATCCAAGCTACGCAAATCTCCTCTATAGAGCCGATCCTTAAATGGTCACTGTATTTCGGTCCACTCAGGTTGAAAAGTAGACAGAAAAAAGGGCCAAACAAACCCCATATGCAAGAGTATGGAGAAAAAGGCAAAAAATGTTAAATGAGAGAGTCAGCTCTCTATAAAGTGCAATAGCCATTATACAAATCGGCTCACCTTTGTATTCTTGGGGTGTCACAGGTCGCATATCAGAGGGGGAGAGGAGGGAGCTAAAGCCTATTCCTCTCCTGCGTATCCTCTATCAGGCAAACAGCAGCTTGTACAGCCGCTTTTATCCTCGCTCCATCCCGCCGGCGTCTGACGTCACCGGTGGGACGCGGACACGTGTGACCATCGGCTTCCGCTTCCTGTACTCAGGTGGCCGGAAATGACGCCGCGCACGATCGCTCCCAGATCATACAGGGAGCGAAGAGAACACAGCGCCTCCTACCTGGAGGGAGGCAAAGTGCCATCCAGATAGAAGCCTGACTGAGATTCCAGAAAACATATCAGCCTGTCTTAGATGCAGACAGGCTGAAGTAAGGAGCCGGTAGATCAAGGGCTCCCAGGGAGCTCAATATTGGCCTAATAGAGCTCCTAATGGGTGCCCCTACCGTCCGTATGGTCCCTAAGCTCTAAGCCGGCATATCAAGCTCCATATGTCATGGAAAGACATATCAGATAAAATCCTAAGGAAAAATATTTTTCCCAAAACATACAATCATATTACAAACATAAAATCTATATAAACATGAATCTATGTTCATCCTCAAAGAGGAAAAAAGGAAAAAAAAAAAAAGGGGGGGGTAGGGGAGTCTTCCACAATCCCAAGGCGAAAGCCGACCTATAAGAAAGGCTTAAACAACAAAGAGTCATTCAAACCCGGATAGCGCAAGGCTGCCAGGGTCTGAATCCAGCGAGTTTCACGCTGGAGTAGGACCCTGTCGTGATTGCCCCCTCTCTCATGAGGGGGTATGTGTTCAAGGGAAAAGAAATGCATCATGGAACTGTCAAAGCCATGTAGCAGGCCCATGTGCCGACTAATAGGGGTCTCCATTCTTTTCTTGGCTACCAAAGATACATGGTCCCTTATACGATGAAAGAAGGGCCTCTTCATCTTGCTGACGTAGAAGGCCCCACAATTACAAAACATGATATAAATGATCCCCACTGACTGACAGTCCGCTCTGAATTTAGGTTTGAAAGTACGACCATTAGGTAGAATGATCGAAATGGATCCGAATATGAACCTACAGAAACCACACGAACCACATCTAGGCCCCTCCCCTGCTCAAATATTTAAATCACTGGAGCGTAGCTGGGGGGGGATACAGGGGACACAGATGATACACCTCCCACAGAGGACAGCTTGTCTTTGATTCTGGGCAGCCTGGCACACATGAGCGACTACATGCTGCAGTGCCTGCTCAACAACAGCCGAGTTGCCCACATTTTAACTTGTGCCGATTACTGGGTGGCCACCCTGCTGGATCCCCGTTACAAGGACAATGTGCCGTCCTTAATCCCCTCACTGGAGCATGATCGGAAGATGCGCGACTACAAGCTGATCACATGCTAACAGCTGCTGGCCAATGGCTGTTCTTTACTGTGGGTGGCAGGCAGTGTTCCCTGGGAGCTAGCTAGCGTCACTCGTGACACTTATACGGTGATCACAGGTGACAGGGGGCAATGAAGGGGTTAAAAACTTTATTGGGGGGCAAGGGGGGTATTTTCACCTAACTAGGCCTACTAGTAACCTAACCTAACACTGATTTAGTGTCACAAGGATCACAAGTACAGTGATCGGTAAAAATCAGATCGCTGCACTATATGACACGGTGACAGGGAGTGAAAGGGTTAACTGGGGGGCAATCAAGGGGCGATCAAGGGGTTAAATGTGCCTATGTGAACTGATGTCAGTGAGTGTGCTTTTGGTGCAACTCATGTTTCTAGATGCTCCTTCTTCCTCGCTGAAACTGAAAAGGGCTTCAGGGAGGAAGTTGAGCTTACTTCCTCTGCCTCTGTTTACATTACAGAGGCAGAGGAGCCCTATCATTGACCAGGACCGATGGGAAGGGCCAGGCCAAAAATCATTGGCCTGGCCCTGTAGAGGGATCGGTCCTGTGTTGAATGGCGCTGTAGCGCCAGCACCTGTAGCACGCGCGCTCACGGCTCGTGATCGCGGCCGCCGTCATATGACGGTGGTTTGCGAGATCGAACCACCTTGTCGCCGTCAACCTGCGGTTGGCGGTCGGCAAGTGGTTAAAAGAACGGTGTAAAATTAAAAAATAAAAAGTAAAATAAATAAGAAAAAAAAATTTAAAGTGCCCCGTCCTTGAGAGCTCACACGCAGAAGTGAAGGCATACGTAAGTCGCGCCTGCATATGAAAACGGTGTACAAACCACACATGTGAGGTATCACCACGATCGTTAGAGTGAGAACAATAGTTTTAGCACTAGACCTCCTCTGTATCTCAAAACTGGTAACCTGTAGAAATTTTTAAACATCGCCAATGGAGATTTTTAGGTTGCAAAGTTTGTCGCCATTCTGCGAGCAGGCGCAATTTCAAAGTATGACATGTTGGGTATCAATTTACTCGGCGTAACATTATCTTTCACAATATGGAAAAAAATTGGGCTAACTTTACTGTTGTCTTATTTTTTCATTTAAAAAAGTGAATTTTTTAAAAAACAAATAACCATCATGCACTCCTCGATCTCGGTCTGCCTTAAATTGTGTCATTTCCTGTCTGGAAATAACACGATTTTACAGTACAGGGAATCTCACTGACTCCTGGGAAATGATGAGTCACATCTCCCAGGAGGCCAGGGGAAGCAGGAAGTGAGGAGAAGAGCCTAGGACCTAATAGGGGCAAATTACAGAGAACCCCTAGCAACAAGCGACTGAGTGTGAGTATAAATTATTTTTTTCTTTCAAAGGTAAGTCTATATAGGCAAAGAACTTGAATGATGTAAAAAAAAATTCTGGATGGAACTCCGCTTTAAAGTGAAACAATAAAAATGAAATATTCCTTTAAATATCATGCCTGGGGGGTCCCCTTAGTCTGCCTGTAAAGGGGCGCATCTGTGATGTGTAGAACAGTGCCAGAGCAAAATGACATTTGTAAAGTAAAAAATGTAATTTAAAAGTGTTCGCTGCTGAAATGTATTGCTGTCTCCTGGCAACATAGATAAAAAGTCAAGGAAAAAATTTGTGTGGGTGTTCCCTCCCAGTCCATACCAGGCCCTTCTGGTCTGGATTTTAAGGGGAACTTCACGACAAAAAGTAAAAAAAAATTGATGTGGAGTCCCCCCCCAAAATCCTACCAGACCTTTATCGGAGCGTGCAACCTGGCTGGGCAGGATGGGGGGGTGAGCGAGTGCACCCCGACCCATACCAGACTACATGCCCTCAACATGGAGGGGTGGGTGCTTTGGGGCGGGGGGGCTGTGGTTGTTGGGGTCGGCAGGCAGGAGGCTTATCGTAATCTGGAAGCCCCCTTCAACAAGGGGGCCCCCAGATCCCGACCCCCCATGTGAATGGGTATCGGATACATTGTGCCCCTACCCATTCACCAAAAAAGTGTCAAACAGTAAAAATGTCAAGAGACATTTTGGGACAAGTCTTTTATTAAAAAAGAAAAAAGTGTCCCCCCGTTGTAATCCATCGCCAATCATGGCGCTCTGTAACGGAGTGACCCCGCCCCCTCTGGCGTCACATGACTTCAGAAGGGAGAGTGGTCACCTGCTTACATCACCAGGTAGTCCCGCCCTTGCATAAAAATAAACTGTCAGTGCAAAAAGAGATCAGACGGCGGAAGCCCTCCCATCGCGGAGGAGCTGTTTCATTTTTTTTTTCGGGTCGTCAGCACCATGATTGTTACATAGTTAGTCAGGCTGAAAAAAGACACAAGTCCATCCAGTTCAACAAAAAAAAAAATACAGAAATTATATCTAACCATACAATCCCATATACAATCCTTCACCCACAGTGGATCCAGAGGAAGGCAAAAAACCCCAGCAAAGCATGATCCAATTTGCTATAGCAGGGGAAAAAATTCCTTAATGATTCCCCGATTTTCCCTGGATCAACTTTACCTAAAAATGTTAGTACCCAGTTATATTATTTACATTAAGGAAAGAATCCAGGCCCTTTTAAAAGCAATCTACCGTGCTGGCCAAAACCCACTCTGGAGGGAGTCTATTCCACATTTTCACAGCTATAACTGTGAAGAAACCTTGCCGTATTTGGAGATTAATTTTTTTTCCTGTAGACGTAAAGAGCGCCCCCTTGTCCTTTGTGATGACCTTAAAGTGAATAACTCAACACCAAGCTCACTATATGGACCACTTATGTATTTGTACATGTTGATCATATCCTCCCTTAATCTCCTCTTCTCAAGAGATAATACATTCAGTTAATCTAATCTTTCCTCATAGCTGAGCTCCTCCATGCCTCTTATTAGTTTGATTGCCCTTCTCTGCACTTTCTCCTGTTCCCTGATATCCTTTTTGAGAACCGGTGCCCAAAACTGAACTGCATATTCCAGATGAGGTCATACTAATGATTTGTACAGGGGCAAAATGATGTCTCTATCTCTGGAGTCCATATCTCTCTTAATACAAGAAAGGATTTTGCTTGCTTTGGAAACCACAGCTTGGCATTGCATGCCATTATAAATCTTATGATCTACCAAAAACCCCAGATCCTTCTCCACTATGGATTTCCCCAGTTGTACTCCCCATAGTATGTATGATGCATGCATATTCTTAGCCCCCAAATGCATAACTTTACATTTATCAACATTAAACCTCATTTGCCACATAGTCGCCCAATTAAACAGAAGAGTTGATCGAACCTCTGGAAGTTCGGGTTCTGCAGGTTCGGCCGAACTTCCGGACAAAGTCCGGGATCGGGACCGGACTTGACCCGAACTTTGTCCCGGACCCCGAACCCCATTGAAATCAATGGGTACCCAAACTTTTAGGCACAAAAATGGCTGTAACAAAGTCCTGGCAAGTCCTAAAGGTCTGCAAAAGGAATGAAAATGGGGGTAAGTGCCCTACAAAGAAATGGGGATAGGGAAATAACTTAAAATAATTTTTAAGCTAAAATCATAAAAAAATCAAAAATGGAGGTGGATGTGGAGTTGGAGGTTGAGAAGGCGGTGAAAGTGGCGGTGGAGGAGGAGGAGGTAGCCAACACTGTTTTTTTATTTTTGTGCAAGAAATGATGATTTAACCACTTCAGCCCCGGAAGGATTTCCAGCTTTAGGACCGGAGCCCTTTTTGCGATTCGGCGCTGCGTCGCTTTAACTGACAATTGCACGGTCGTGCAACGTTGTACCCAAACGAAATTTGCGTCCTTTTTTTCCCACAAACAGAGCTTTCTTTTGGTGGTATTTGATCACCGCTGCGTCATTTCTGATCGCCGCTATAAACAAAAGAAGAGCGACAATTTTGCAAAAAAACCCAAATTTCTTACTTTTTCCTAAAATACAAATCCAAAAAAAAATATATAAAAAAACATTTTTTTTCACCGTTTTTGGCCGATTTATATTCTTCCTCATATTTGCGATAAAAAAAATCGCAATCGGCGTTTATTGATTGGTTTGCGCAAAAGTGGTCGCGTTTACGGATGATGAGAATTCATTTTTGGGGTTTTTAATTTTTTTTTATTTTTTACTAAAAATGGCGGCGATCTGCGATTTTTTGCGGTACTGCGATATTTCAGCGGACATGGCGGAACATTTTGACACTTTTTTGGGACCATTGGCATTTATACAGCGATCAGTGCTATAAAAATGCACTGATTACTGTGTAAATGTCATTGGCAGTGAAGGGGTTAACCTGCAGGGGGCGCGCTAAGGGTTAACTATGTTCCCTGGGCGTGTTCTAACTGTATGGGGGATGCCCTAACAGGGGAAGGGAAGTTATCACAGCCTTCACGTAAAGGAAGGCTGTGATCACAGCCCTTCCCCCTCACACAGAGCGGAGGTCCGTGTTTACATACACGGACCTCCGCTCATTCGCTCCGGGGGGGGCATCGCGGGTGGCCGGCGGCAATCGAAGCCGCCGCACCCGCTCCCTGGCCCCCCCTGGACACAGTGAGCGCGCGGGCGCACCTCCGGCGGCGCGCGCGCGCTCACTATACACGTTCCCGCAGCCGCCGTCGTATGACGGCGATTTGCGGGAACGAGCCACTTTGCCGCCGTCAATTGTAGATCGGCGGTCGGCAAGTGGTTAAAATCATCTCCAAGTTCTATAGGGAAAGTTTCTTCCAGCCGCATAGAGAGCCATATTATTGTTCTAAAATCATCTCCAAGTTCTATAGGGAAAGTTTCATCCAGTCGCATAGAGAGCCATATTATTGTTCTAAAATCATCTCCAAGTTCTATAAGGAAAGTTTCTTCCAGCCGCATAGAGAGCCATATTATTGTTCTAAAATCATTGATTTGCCATTAGTAGGCATGGCTGTGATGGCTTCTAAGGGCAAACCAGTGAAACACTTGTTGATTGGCTGCCCTTGGCAGCTATTCAACACGTGGAATCAAATACCAGAACCCCGAACTCTTTACAGTCCGGGTTCGCTCAACTCTATTAAACAGTGCATTAAGGTCTGCTTGGAAGTTGGAGACATCCTGTAAGGAGGTTATTCCACTGCATAGCTTGGTGTCATCTGTAAACACTGGTACTATTAATCCCAAACCCTATATCATTTATAAATATATTGAAAAGTAAGGGTCTCAACACTGAACCTTGGGGTACACCACTGATAACCTTAGACCATTCAGAGTAGGAATCATTAACCACTACTCTCTGAATTCGGTCTATTAGCCAGTTTTATATCCATTTACAAAGTGATCTTTCCAAGCCTGTAGACTTTACCTTACACATTAGCCATGTGTGGGGAACTGTGCCAAACGCTTTTGCAAAATCCAAGTATACCATGTCCACAGACACCCCCCTGTCAAAGGTTTTACTTACCTCCTCATAAAAAGGAGTCAGGTTTTTTTGACAACTTCTGTCTTTCATGAATCCATGCTGTTTGTTGCTTAAAACATTTTTTTCCAACAAGAACTCATCTATGTGGTCTTTTATTAAACTCTCCAGTATCTTCCCAGCTGTAGAAGTTAAACTAACAGGTCTATACTTGATAAAGACTTTGATCCCTTTTTAAATATGGGCATCACATTGGCCCTACGCCAATCCAGTGGTACTATTCCAGTCATTAGGAGTCCATAAAAATGAGATACAATGGCTTTGAAATGACAGAGCTCAATTATTTTAGGATCTGTGGATGGATGCCATCTGGTCCAGGTGCTTTATCTACCTTTATTCTGTGTAAATACTTATGGACCATTTCACTTTTGAGCCATTGTGTATCATTTGGGGTTGTGTCACTACTAGAGTTGAGCGGACACCTGGATGTTCAGGTTTGGCGGGTCCGGCCGAACGTCGCGAAAATGTTTGTGTTCGGTACCGAACTTGACCCGAACTTTACCCCGGACCCCGAACCCTATTGAAGTCAATGGGGACCCGAACTTTTCGGCACAAAAATGGCTGTAAAAAAGTCCTGGCAAGTGCTAGAGGGCTGCAAAAGCAGTAGGCGATGACTTTAGAACAATGATCTGTCCCTTACAGCAACAGCAGGAACCTGGCCCTATAGGAATAGGCGATGATTTTAGAACAATAATCTATCCCTTACAGCAACAGCAGGAACCTGACCCTATAGGAGTAGGCAATGCTTTTAGAACAATAATCTGTCCCTTACAGCAACAGCAGGAACCTGACCCTATAGAACTAGGAGATGATTTTAGAACAATAATCTGTCCCTCAAAGCAGTAGACTCTACCTAGTCCAGAATCAGATCATTCTGTAATGCAGGATGAGATCTGCAATCTGTCCCTCAAAGCAGTAGTAGTAATCTCTACCTAGTCCATAATCAGATCGTATTGTAATGCAGGATGAGATGTTATTAATATCTGCAATCTGTCCCTCACAGCGCCTGCAGCATCCTCTCCCTAGACTAGCCTGAGAGCATGTGACATGCAGCAATACGTGACTCCAGCTTATACAGAGGCTGGGTTACATGATGCACTGGCCAATCACAGCCATGCCATTAGTAGGCATGGCTGTGATGGCTTCTAAGGGCAAACCAGTGAAACGCTTGTTGATTGGCTGCCCTGCAGCTATTCAACATGCGTGATCAAATACCCAAACCCAGAACCCGAACCCAAACTTTTTTTCAAATGTCCGGGTTCGGGTCCGGGTCACGGACACCCCAAAGTTCGGTTCGATCAACTCTAGTCACTACCACCCCCATTATGGACTCCAAGAGCTCCCCCATGCTCCTTTGTATACACAGAGCTGAAGAATGTATTCAATAGGTTGGCCTTCTCTTTGTCCCTAGTAACCCATTCTAGATTATTTTGTAAAGGGCCTACATGCTCAGACCTGACCTTTTTACAATTAATGTATTTGAAGATTTTTTGGGGGGTTTGTCCTACTATCTTTTGCAATCTGCCGTTCATTTTGAATTTTTGCGTCCTTGATTTCCTTTTTACATATTCTGTTATATTCTTTGTAACATTTAAAAGATGATAGTGTTCCTTCATTGTTATATTTTTTAAATGCTCTTTTCTTAACATGTATAACTTTTATAACTTTGGCCGTGAGCCACATAGGTTTTATCTTTAGCCTTTTAAACGTATTGCCCATAGGAATATACTTTTGAAGTGAGTTTGCATACAGTCTTTTTCCCACTTTCCCATTTCTGTTCTGTGTTTATCAATGCTAATATTCCCTCCCAGTCTAAGTCGTGGAGAGCAGCCCTCATCCTTGTAAAATTTGCTCTCTTAAAGTTAAGTGTTTTTATCTTTCCCGTATGTGTTTGTTGCTTGCAGCTTAGATTAAATGAAATCATGTTATGGTCACTGTTAACCAGATATTCTTTTATATGAATATTGTTAACAAGCTGTGCATGGTTTGAGATGACCTGGTCCTGCAGAGTGTCATTCCTAGTTGGGGTCTCAATAAACTGGACCATAAAATTGTCTTGTAATAGGTTTATAAATTTTTGCCCTTTAACTGTCCCAGTAGTACCATTACTCCAGTTAATTTCTGGGTAGTTATTATTATCACTGTGCCAGCCCTTGCAGCTCTTTCCATCTGTGCAAGGAGCCGAGTCTCCACCTCCTCTTTAACACTGGGAGGTCTATAACAAACTTCAATGATAACCTTTGTAGGGTGCACACCCATATGCAGATCTACCCATAATGCTTCAGACTCATCACACTCTCCACCCTGCCTTTGGCCAATCATGGCTCTCACAGCGGAGTACGCTGTGATTTGCCAAAGCATGCAGATCATGTGCATGCTTTGGCCAATCAGCGGGTGGCATTTACCTGTGATCTCACAATGCATTATGGGGCGCTCCTCGGCGGGTGAAATCACCATGAGCAGCCCATAATATTCGCTGCTTACATTCAACTCGAACATCGGGCCCATCCCTAACCTTCTCCATTGTTGGAATGCTGACAGATAAAACTGATAAATAAACATGAGAACAGTTTATCAAGGCCATAATCTGTAGACATGTGCGGTTCGTTTCGTTCCGAATTACAATACATACATAGAAAAGAATATAACAGAAAATAAAAGAATAGAATATAATAGAGTAAAACAGAACAAAATAGAATAGAAAATAAAAACAGACTAGACTAGAATATAATAGAAACTAATCAAATAGAATTACATAGAATATAACCATCTTCTAAATTTTGAATTTCAAATAGAATACATTTGAATTCAAATACGTAAGAAAAGAATAGAACAATAGTATAGAAAAAAAAAGAATTAAAAAAAACAATAGAATAGAAAGAATATATCATTTCCCAAAATTCAAATAGAATCAATTTGAATTTGAATAGAATAGAAAATAACAGAATAGTATAGAAATAAACAACAAAATGGAATAGAATAGAAAGAATATAACCATCTTTCGAAATTCAAATTTCGAATAGAATAAATTTGAATTTGAATAGAAAATAACAGAATAAAATAGAAAAGAAAAGACTAGAATAGAAAATAAAATAATAAAATAGAAAAGAGTATACAAGAATAAACAAATAGGGGGGGCGTGGCGACCGGCGGAGAAGATGGCCGCATAAGCTGAAAGCTCCGCTGAGCCACACCGGGATAGAAGGCGACGGTCTCCGCCTCAGCAGCAGCGCGAGTGCCTGCAAGCCCAGCAGAGTTGCGGGTAGCAAGAGGGATGACCCACAGGAAGAAAGAAAGCGCCCACGTGAAGAAGCTCGCTAGCTTCTTCCACCCGGGCGTCGGACGGCCTAGGCAGCATGGCGGCGGTCCGCTCCTCCAGCAGACACGTGGAACAGGTGACCGCGCGCCGCACCACAACGGCCCTCATCAAGGAGAGAGAAGAGTGGGGAATCCGGACAGCGGGAACTCCTCTGGGTCCTCTTCACCCTCTACACAGAGCCCAGCGAAATCCAAGCCGCGGAGAGACTCCCCAGTAATGGAAAACAGCATGGAGGTAGGCCGCACATCCCCCACACCTAGTGGCATACAAAATACAACTCCAGACCCCATAGCTGCATTTCCCACCGTAGGACAGCCAATATCAGACACAACACTGAAGGGAATGCTGATCTCACTGAGAACATCCCTGCAATCTGATATCAAAGAGTGCATGCAGCAGTTCCAGCTAGAGCTCCAGGAACTGGGAGACAGAGTAGCTCGCACCGAAACCTCCATTGAACAGATCACCACATCATTTAACTCTATGGTAGACGTACACAGCAGCCATGCAGAGGAAATTGAGTGGATTAAAGCCAAAATCTCGGATTTGGAGGACAGGGCTAGAAGAAACAACCTCAAAATACGAGGTATCTCAGAAAATATACCCCAGGAACAACTACAAAAATATGTGACTGAACTGTTCATGAAAGTGGCACCATCTCTCTCTGCACATGAGCTGCTAATAGACAGGATCCATAGACTGCCTAAACCCTCATTTCTGGCCTCAGAGGTACCCAGAGATGTAATCCTCAGACTGCACTACTACAAGTCAAAAGAACAGATCACAATAGCATTCAGAAAAGCCACAGAACTACCAGGGGAGTATGCAGGCATACAAATGCTACCTGATTTGTCCAAACACACGCTTCAGAGGAGGAAAAATCTAGCAACGATCACCAAGGCGTTGCGGAACCACAATGTCCCACACCGCTGGAAATACCCGGCAACTTTGTCAGTTACATACAATGGCACTACAACCATGATCCAAAACCTGGAGGAAGGACTCCATGCGTTGAGGAAATGGGGAATCCTACCACCCATGGAACACAACACACAGCTTCAAACAACCCACCTCCACCCTCTGGAGGAAGAATGGCAAACTGTGTCACGCAAGAGGCCAGCCAAGAACAAGCAAGCAGAAGGAGGCACAGACCACCCAAAACCACGTTAACAAACGACACCCTATCCCAGGCCAAAGGAGTAGAATATACCCAATGGCCCTCAAATACAACAAGACAGCCAGATCTTTTTCCGGACCTACGTTCAGGTCCTCTTTTTATGTTAACTTTCAGTTCTCTTTTAACAGCTTGCAGCCCCTAGCCTCAGGAGACGACGACACCATACAACTCTCGAATCGGAAAAAGACAGTCCACGCACCACCCTCCCACAAGGTAACCAAGTTTGTAATACAGCAATCTTTAACACCAACAAATGACTATTAAATGCATATCAATAAACGCCAATGGATTAAATCATCCGGCGAAGAGATTTTCTCTCTGGAAAGAAGCCACATCTGCAAACGCTGATATAGTCAGTGTACAGGAAACACATTTCCAAGACTTGAAACACCCGAACTGTTCACACAAACTTTACCCTCATATTTTCCTGGCAAATAGTTCAAAAAAAAACAAGGGTGTAATGATAGCTCTTAAACACTCTCTCAAATTCAAGAAGATTGATGTTATAAGAGATAGCCAGGGGAGGTATCTCATTTTAATATGTGAAATAAATGATATCCCTCTTACTCTGGCTACAGTATATGCACCTAATGCCCACCAACTAAGATTCCTCAATAGACTGATGGCAAAAATATCCAAACAAAAGAGAGGACATTTAATGTTATGTGGGGACTTTAACCTAACGGTGGACCCAGAGATGGATTCCTCCTCGGGCATAGGGGTGAGGAGATCATGTCTGGGGCCCCTGCTGCATAAGGAGGGTTTGTATGATGTGTGGAGATGCCATCACGCAATGGAGAAAGATTACTCATTTTACTCATCTAGGCATAAAACATACTCTCGTATAGATATGTATTTGACAGATTTGTGGCTCCTCCAGAGGTCCTCTTCGTCCAGTGTGGGAACCATCACGTGGTCTGATCAGGCGGTGGTACAGCTATCACTGGAGGAACAGGGACCGAAGGAAAGGGCAAATATATGGAGGTGTAACCTCAAGACTCTGCAGGACCCCAAAACCAGTAAGTATGTCTCTCAACATCTCCGGGAGTTCTTCCAAACAAATGGCCCATCAGATCAGTAACCGACCCCTGGTCAGTCTGGAATGCACATAAAGCGTATATGAGGGGTATATGCATCCAACAAAACTCGAGAGCGAGGAAAGAATATAATAAAAAAGTAGAAGAGACAATGACAGAAATTGAAAGACTAGAATCCCATAACAAAACAATCCCAGAACCAAACACAGCAGAAAAAATTCACAAACTCAGGAATTCCCTCAGAAACCTCCTGCTGGAACAATACGATCACCACTTACGCAAACTTAAAATCACCACCTATTCCCAAGCCAACAAAATGGGGAAATACCTCGCCAACAGAATTAAAATCAAACAAGCCAAAGAAAAGATACAATTCTTAATTAATCCCATAAATAAAGGCAAAATAACTCACCCCCAGGAAATAGCAGACAAATTCGCTGAGTATTATGAATCTTTGTACAACTTAAAGGCGGATGCAGATACCCCTCAGCCTACAACCTCAGACATCCAAAACTTTCTGGATAAACTCTCATTACCCCAAATTTCCGAAGAACAATTACAAATTTTAAACAAACCCATAACTACTCCTGAATTATCAAGAATTATAAACTCTCTACCTAATGGCAAATCCCCAGGTCCGGACGGACTCCCTAATGAATATTACAAATTATTTAAGGACGAACTAAATCCACATCTCCTAAGCACCCTTTCTAAAGCTATACACACCTCCTCTCTACCACCGGAGATGTTGAGAGCATACGTGGTTACCCTTCCTAAGCCAGGGAAAGAACCAATAACACCAGGTAACTTCCGACCAATATCTTTACTAAATAGTGACGCCAAAATTTTTGCTAAACTACTAGCAAAAAGAATCATGACAATCCTACCTTCACTAATCAATAGAGACCAATCCGGATTTGTAACAGGGCGCCAAACGACAGACGCCACCAGGAGGGTAATAAATATAATTCACCACGCAGAAAAAACAAGAATGCCTTCTCTGCTTCTTGCCCTAGATGCAGAGAAGGCGTTCGATAGAGTGCACTGGCACTATATGTCTGCAGTACTTGCAAAGTTTGGGTTCACAGGAAACATCAAATCAGCCATATCTTCCCTGTACTCTTGTCCCTCCGCACAAGTCTTGACCTCAGGGGTACTCTCAAAGCCCTTTGAGATTACCAATGGGACAAGGCAGGGGTGCCCACTCTCTCCAACAATTTTCAATCTGATCATTGAGCCACTAGCAGAGGCCATTCGGACACACCCACTAATAACAGGCTTTGTATTCCAGAAACATCAGCACACCATAAACCTATTCGCGGATGACATTATCCTCATGCTCACAAACCCACTACAATCTATCACACACACACACCAAATCCTAGAACAATTCAGCAGTATCTCATACTACAAAGTAAACACAGCCAAATCCATAATATTAAATCTAGGGATCCCCCGGGAAACTATGCTTGACATCCAATCTAGAGTCTCATTCCCATGGAGCACAACAGATTTACAATACCTAGGAATAAGACTAACCCCCAAGGTAACACACCTAACCCAAGCTAATATGGGTCCCCTAATATCTAAAATATCTAACGAATTGGACAGAATAGCGAAAATAGAGATTTCATGGGGAGGTAGGATAGCAGCCTTCAAAATGAATATACTTCCACAAATATTATATATCTTTAGGAATCTTCCCACCCCAATCCCCCAGAAATATATAACTAAACTAGACAGACCAATGTCCCAGTTCATATGGAAAAGGAAACGGCCTAGATGTCCTAAACAATCTCTGTTCAGCCATAAATCTACGGGAGGCGCAGGTGTACCTAACCTCAGCTTTTACTATAAAGCAAGCAGACTAACATCTATTACACAATGGTTTAACAACACAGACCCCTCCCACTGGCAAGAGATAGAACTATCACTGTCTCCCATAAGGAATCCACTCTGGCTTCTAGCCGCGGATTTATGGACACCATGGGAATTAGACACCCTTCCTATCACGATGCAAGCATCACTGAAAACATGGAGGGAGATTAAACACCACCATGATTCTTTCGACATTGCCCGAACCACAGATATACCCTTAACAGTGCTACAAGCCAACATTCCAATGCTCCCTTTATCCCAACTAACAAAACATGGTCTTCAAACAATATCCCAGTTCTACGACGATAGCTCACTAAAACCTATAGACTCCATAATGAACCAATATAACCTGCCTAAAAGAGAACAATACACACTCACAAGAATACATACATTCCTCTCTAAACACCCCCCCACAACACTCCTAACTAACTCTAAAATATGGACCCATCTCCAACCCTCATGCAAAACATCTCCTACTATCTCCCTATTCTATAGCATACTTCAGGAACACAACAACCCACTAAAATCCAGAGCAATGCTAAAATGGGAATCGGACCTCAAACAAACATTCACGCAAGAACAATGGGAAAAAGCTTTCCAATCCATACGATACTCATCACACTGCGAAGCACACTGGGAAATGTCTCTTAAGATCTGGCATAGATGGCATTACACGCCATTTAAACTAGCACAATATTATCCCACCAACTCACCCCTCTGCTGGAGGAACTGCGGACAGATAGGGAACATTCTTCACACTCTATGGGAATGCCCGATGTTGACGAGTCTATGGAATCAGATATTTAAAAACATAGCAAAACACACGGGCATACTAAACAAACCTACACCGGCCCTAGCCTTACTAAACATAGGGATTGACACCTACCCCAAGAACTTCTGGCCATTGATCACCCATATACTCTTAGCTACAAGGGCGTCAATTCTACAAAAATGGAAGACATCCTTGATGCCAAACGTATCAGACATAACACAAAGGGTACAATCCCACATGCTCATAGAACAAGCTTTGGCCACCAACTCACTCTCACTGAGAAAATTCAAAAGAGAGTGGCAGAACTGGCCACTGTCTCAGCCGTAATAATTTAAACCTGTTATCCATAACTGCAAACAATTTGGTTACCTGGGGTGGGAGATGCGGTGAAGTCAACCACCTACCACAGAATATCCAATTACAATAAAGCTTGATTGGGGCCTAATAAATATTAACTGTTACCTTTATGTTACCTTATTTTACTATCATTTTCTTTTTTGACAGCACCCCACTCTGATGAGAGTGGTACAGATATACCTAAGAGTACAGTTATAAGTGTTCACTTAATTGACTGTAATCATAAGAACTGAAACTAATACTGTAACTACGAATGTACCACCAATACCTGTACAACTTGTTCAATTTGTTACATTTTCCAATAAAAAATATTGATTCAAAAAGAATAAACAAATAAAAAATATATATATAATTTAAAAAACAATAGAACTGAATAGAAAGAATATAACAATTTCCCAAAATTCAAATAGAATCAATTTGAATTTGAATAGAACAGAAAAGAATAGATTTGAATAGGGTGATGGTTATATTCATTCTATTCTATTGTTTTTTTTTTCTCTATACTATTGTGTTATTTTCTATTCTATTCTACTCCATTCCTTTCTATTCTATTCAAATTTGAATTGATTGTATCTGAATTTTGGAAAATGGTTATATTATTTCTATTCTATTTTTTTAATTCTATTCTTTTCTATTCTATTCAAATTTCAGAAGATGGTTATAATCTTTCTATTTTATTCTATTTTTTTTAATTCTATTCTGTTCCTTTCTATTCTATTATATGCCATTCTATTCAGTTTTTTTTTTTATTTTCTATCACATTTTCTGTTTTATCTATTATATTATATTCTTTTATTTTTTGTTAAATTCTTTTCTATTGTATTCATTTTTTTTCTATTCTATTCCTTTATTTTCTACTCTATTTTATTCTCTTTGGAAACTGGAAAACTATTCGAGTTCGAAAACTTTTTGAATTCAAAAATGATTTGAATTCGAAAACAATTCAAATTTGAGAACAATTTGAATTTGAAAACTTTTCGAATTCGAAAACCTTTCAAATTGATTTGAAAATGAATAAACGAAACAAATTCCGAAAATGAATTAATCGAATTAAACAAATCTAACTAAACAAAATTATGTAAGTAACGAATTGAAACAAACTGTAACAAAACAAATTTTTTCATTCTGCACATGTCTAATTATCTTTTTTTTTTGAAAATATTTTTTATTGAGTTTGTGAGTTACAACATTGCTCAACATAATAAAATTACACAACATATTATTACATAAAGTGGCAACATGTAACAAGAAGGGGGAGGGGAGGGTGGGGAGGAAAGGTGTCTTGCAAACCCGGAGCTAAATTTAGTTTCATTCTCATGCAATTACAGTTGTATTAATTTGGTTACTTGAACATTTGGGGCTTTTTGACCACAGGGCCCATTTTTTGAGAAATTTTGGGTAAGAGAGGGTGATTTGGGCAAACAATCTTTCCATGTCATATTGGTGGTTGATTTCTGCTATGGTTTCTGAGATTTTAGGGATGTCTGTAGATTTCCATTTTCTGGTAATGTTTATTTTCGCAGCATATAGGATGTGTATGATGACATGTCTAGTAGACTGGGGGAATGGTTCTAATCCCATGTGAAGTAGTGCCGTTTTTGGGTTTGGGCTGAGTATGAGGCCTGTGACTTCCGTTATCAATTTGAATGTCGCGGCCCAGTAAGAAGTCAAAGATTTGCAGGACCACATTATATGCATAAGTGATCCAAGGTCGCTGTATTCTCGCCAGCATTGGGGTTGGACAGTAGGGTACATTTTGGAAAGTTTTAGTGGGGTAAGATACCAAAAGTGTAGTATTTTTAAGTATGATTCCCAATGGTTTGCGCATCTGGAAGTTTTGGCGGAGTATAGAAGGGCCTTCTGCCAATTATCGTCTGTTGCGTCGTGGCTTAGTAATGTTTCCCACTTTTCTAGAGATGAGGTTCTGAGTGGGAATATTGCTGCATTAATATTGGTGTAGAAAAATGATATACCGTGTCCTCTATATGGTGAAGTTTTAAAGAAGTGATGCACTTTCGTTGGAATAGTTATTTCAAGAGGGATTATATGAGAATGTAGGTAGTGGTGGATTCTTACATATGTGTAAAACTCAGAGGATGGTAGTTTGTAGTGCTCTTGTAGGGCAGGAAATGGGATTGGTTTGCCTTTGTCATATAGTTGTTGGATATAGGTTATATCACATTGTGACCATGGAGTAGTGTTTAAATTCGGAATAATTCCTTTGAGTGTGTTTATATGGAGTTTTATGTGATCTGCTGGTTGTGAGTTTAGAGATATCAGGTACGTCCAGGCTTGTTGTGAGGCTTTGATGGTTGGGTGAGAAAATTCTTTGGCTTTGGGGAGAGCAGCCGAGAGAAATAAATAGTGGAGGGGTGTTGTTGGGCGTAGGGCGGATGTTTCTAGTGTGGACCAGATTTTTTCCTCAGAAGGGTGCCACCAGTAATATAACTGGTCTAGTAATGATGCTATGTAGTACGTATGTAGATGTGGCATAGCAGCACCTCCTCTGTTTAACGGTCTATACAGCAAGTGGGACGCACATCTAGGACGTTTGGATTCCCATATGAATTGGTTGATGTGTTTTTGGGCAGTTATG